>ML813047.1:124619-141471 GCA_009831015.1 Picea engelmannii
TAATTATGAATATTCATATATACACTTTTCTTTTCAGAAGGAGAAACAATAAATTCCACCATAAGACAAATCTCCATACACTCTCAACTATTTCTACTCATCCTTCCTCCCTAACTTACTTCCATATTCCATTCCTATCCTTCATCTGTTGGACTATCTTGGAGCATCAACTATAATGACCTAACTCCAAATAGAACATGTAAGCGGAAGTGTCACTATCTTGACCAAGCTTCCCCAATAGGCAACTGACAATCATCATCACACGTCTAGGGGAGCGTGAGCTAACACCGTCCTCCCATGACTCCAAGTTTCAGAGGATACACGGTGGGAAATGCCTCCACCCCTCCTAATAGGACTAGGGTCCACACCCTACAATGGAATATATAGTGGCACCATGTCGCTAGGAGTTTCGTCATTGTTTATTCGGTTTTCGGCAGTCTCACCACCTGAAATCCTGCACTAGTCCACATATCATAGAAATGCATTCAAACCAATATAATTTCACATACAAAGATTCATACCATATTGTTTCTCGGTCAGTGGTCACGACATCCACTTCCATTATCATTATCCCTTGGCTATTTCATAGCCCAATAACCTACAGATTAGTCTGTAACACAAACTCATACATATCTATGCATTATCATTATGTAATTGCATACAACCATAATTTCAATTCGGTATCCGCGTATCAACAACTTTAACATCAAATTTTTCAAGTTAGAAATAGATCTCACAATATCCCATAATTCAATTAATGTTACCCATTCATAGAATTATCATTTACACAATAGATTGCATCATATCCAACATCATTCAATAGCATTTAAACCTTCATAGGATTCACATTCACATAGTATATTGCATCATATCCTCCATCATCAATAAAATTTAAACATTTATAGAATTTGCATTCACATAGTAGATCACATCATATACATCATCATCAATAACATTTAAAGATTCATAAAATTTACATTCTCACAATATATTGCATCATATCTATCATTATTCAAATACATTTAAACATTCATAAAGGTTCATACATATTAAAAGTTCAAGTGTATCAATTAATAGTTTTACTGTGAATAGAAAATAAAGGTGTTTAGGCCTCAGGTAATCCTAGTTGTCTAAGTCAAAATGTGGCGTTACAAACACCCAATCTTCGAGAACATATTCTCAAGGTGGTAAAAAAAGTGAGGGATAATCTTGTCGTAACGTCTCAACATATTCCCAAGTAGCAGATCCTGGACTATACTTGTTCCACTGGAACTTAACTTGGTCTACCAGACGGTTCCCGAGCTGTCGGAATCTACGGTCCAATATGCATAATGGTTCTACCATGAGAGTTCCCGCGTCTGATACCTGCAATTCCTTCCAATTTATTTTATGTGATTCATCAGCAACATAATGACGTAGAACAAATACATGAAAAACATTATGAGTTTTATGCAAGTGGGGTGGCAGTATGAGACGATAGGTGACGGGTCCAATTTTCTCTTGGATTTTGAACGATCCTATAAATCAAGGTGACAACTTTGTCCCCTTCCTGAACCGTATGGTACTCTTATTAGGCATGATACGAATGAAAACATGATCTCCCACTTTATAACTTTGATCAGTCCTGTGTGCATCCGCATAACGTTTCTGTCTATCTTGTGCTTCCTTTAGTCTCTACCTAATCTGAATCACCTATTCCTCCATCTCTTGAATCAACTTTGGCCCAACTGTTACTTGGTCTTCTAATCTATTCCAACTCAATGGCGTTCTGCATGGCCTTTCATACAGATCTTTGTAGGGTGGCATTTCGATGGAGCTATGAAAACTGTTATTATAAGAAAACTCTACCAAAGGTAGGTACTTCTCCCAATGGGTTTGATTATCCATGACATAAATCCTAAGCATGTCTTCCATGACTTGATTTACTCTCTCAGTTTTCCCATCTGTTTCAGGATGATAAGTTGTGCTTAAGTTCAATTGAGTCCCCAACACTGACTACAAACTTGTCCAAAACCTAGAAGTGAATCTGGAGTCCCTCTGTGAAATGATCTTCTTAGGTATCCCATGCAAACGGATGACCTCACTTACAAACACGCGTGCCACATCAGTGACATCATAAGTGTCTCTAACTGGAATAAAATGAGCACTCTTGGTTAACTTATCAACTATCATAAGAATGGCATTGTGTCTATGAGATGTGAGCGGAAACCCCACTACAAAATCCATAGAGATGACTTCCCACTTGGACATAGGGACGTCATGTGGTTGTAGGAGACCTGCTGGGTGATGGTGGTCGACTTTCACTTGTTGACACTCTAGGCACTTGGCGACGAAATGGACTACATCGTGCTTCATTCCTATCTAGAAGAAAAGCTTCCTCATGTCTGCGTACATCTTCTTCACACCCGAATGCGCACAATAAAGTGCTCTATGAGCTTCCTTCAGTATGATGCTTCGAATATCCCCACCTTTGGGGACATACATCCTTCCTCGATATCTTAACAGCCTGTCTTCTTCTAGACTATATCCTTTATACTTTGGATCTAATTGCCTCCCACTCTAGAGGTTTGAAGTAACCTTTAAATACCAATTGTCTCCATGGAGTTGTGTCAACACATGTTCCCTCAGATTGACCTTTTAGGGTACCAAGGAGAAGACATATGGCCTCCTACTCAAGGCATCCACGACCACATTCTCTTTTCCCTTGATATATAAAATACCAAAATCGTACTCACTCATGAAATCACTCCATCACCTTTGCATGGCATTTAGATCCCTTTGAGTGAAGAGATTTTTTAAACTTTGATGGTCCGTTTTGAGCTCAAAGTTTCTCCCCACTAGATAGTGCCTCCAAAGTTTCAGAGCTAGCATTACAACTGCCAACTCTAAATCATGAGTAGCGTAAAGCTCTTCGTGTTTCTTCAACTTCCTTGACACATAAGCTATCACTCCTCCATCCTGCATTAGCATGGCCCCCAACCCTTGCTTCGAGGCATTCGTGTAGACTATGAAGTCCTTTTCCATATTCAACACTCGTATAATTGGCGCACTAGTTAGTAACCTTTTAAGCTTGATGAATGCACTATCACATTCTTCTATCCATTCATACCTGACCCCCTTGTGCTCTAAAGTGGTGACGGGTTTCGCTATTTTAGAGAACCCTTCCACAAATCTCCGATAATAACTTGCTAGCCCCATGAAGCTTCTTACCTCATGAGAATTTTTCGGCACTGGCCACTCCATAATGGCCTTTACCTTTTCTGGGTCCACAGAGATTCCTTCATCGGAAATGATATGACCTAGATAGTGGATTTGTTTCTGGAAGAAGGAACACTTCGACAACTTCCCATACAATTTGTTCTCTCTAAGGCATGACAACACCACTCGCAAGTGTTCCTCATGTTCTCTTTTTTTCTTGGAATAGATGAGGATATCGTCTAAAAAGACTTGTACAAAGCGTTTTAAATACCTCTGGAATACACCATTCACGAGGCTCATGAATACTGTTGGTGCATTGGTCAAACTGAAAGGTACTACAACGAATTCGTAATGCTCAAACCAAGTTCGAAAGGCAGTTTTAGGAATATTGCCTTCCTTAATCCTTAACTGGTGATACCTTGATCGCAAATCAATCTTTGAGAATACCGCTGCTCCTTTCATCTGATCAAAGAGATCATCTATTCGTGGCATTGGGTACCTATTTTTCACTATAGCACGGTTCAAGTCTCTGTAATCTATACACAGTCGTAAGGAACCATCTTTCTTCTTCACAAAGATTACTGGTGCACCCCAAGGTGAGACACTAGGCCTTATTAGCCCTAAATCGAGTATCTCTTTCAACTGCATCTGCAACTCACAAATTTCTGGCACTATCATCCTATATGGAGTCTTGGAAATTGGTTTTGCACCAGGTTTTAGCTCAATAGTAAAATCAAGCTCCCTCTCAGGAGGTAACCCTGGTAACTCATTCAGAAAAACATCCTTAAATTCTGACAATACCGGGTACTGATCCAAGGAGGGTCCTTTCCTTTCATTCATTGCTTCAACGACATAAAGTCAACACCCTTGCCTCATGCACCGTTTAACCTTCATAGTTGAGATAAAGCATACAAACACCTTTCTCCGTACACCATGGATCTCTACTAGCCTTCCTTCATCGTCAACACAAAGCACCCTTTTTGCGAAACAATCTACCATAGCTTGATGGGCTTCTAACCAATCCATTCCAATGATTAGGTCATACGCCCCGAGAGCAGTGACGTATACCTTCAACTTGGTAGTACACACTCCCAGGTCTACTAGAAAATTATCAACGCTAGGTTCTACCGCTTGTTTTTCCCTCGAAGCCATCTCGACTTGTTTAAAGTCATCGTGCTCATAGGCTGCCAACCCACTCCTTTCTAATGTAGGTGGTGAAATGAAACTATTTGTAGCACCAAAATCAAATAAAATTTTAACATTGATATGATTTAGTGCACCTGATGATGCCACCATCATGGATTGATGTTCTACCTGGCGATTATTAACCACTGCATAAATCTGGTGGCTGCCACTTGCTCATCCCATTGGGGCCTTTCCTTCTCTATGCACAATTCCTCATTGTAACTCTGGGCAGTCACGCTGGTAATGGGGTCCTCCACATCCCCAACATGTAAAACAAGATTGAACCTGCGCACTTCTCTATGACTGCCTCTGAAATGAGTTCCTTCCCTGGAACCCCTGCCCCTACTAGCTTCTCCCTGAGAAGGTCGTGGACCTGCCCGTGTCGTTGGTGATGAACGAGATGCTGCACTCGCTGCCATTGAAATACCTGTGGTGGTTGTCCTTGGTGTGACTCTATTACCATATGGAGGTGTCCTTGAGCTCCCTCCCCTGGAAAATGTCCTAGGGGTCTTCCCCACGAATCCAGGACGATGCGGAAAGGTCGATCTTGTACCTCCATTTATGTTCATGTGTTCTTCCGCATAACTTGCATTTCCGATTGCTTCTTCTACTGAAGACGGTTTCCACATCCGCACCATGGCCCTTATCTTAGGGTTTAACCCATAGACAAAGAATTATGCATGTCGTTGGTCACTATCCATGTATGAAACATATTTGACCAATTCCATAAACCTGATCTCATATTCTTCTAGGGTCCTGTTTCCCTGTACTAGAGAATGAAATGCTTCCACCTGTTGTTCCTCATAGTAAGCTGGTAGATATTTCCTTCGGAACCTCTCCTCAAAAAGTTCCCAAGAGACGGTGTCCGGGGTAAGGTGCAATTGTCTCTCAAGGTTGCCCCACCAGTTCAGGGCACTGTCTCTCAACTGAAAAATTGTTATTTTTGCCTTCGACGTGGACGCATAGTCTCTTAAGGCGAAACACCTTGTCATTCCTTCTAGCCATGCCTCGGCACGTTCACTAGCACGACCCCCGACAAACTCTGGAAGTTTGATCTTCTACAGTTCTCTAGTGATGTCTTCAGGTGGAGGTCCTCCCCTTGAATCCCTCGACGCTTTAGGATTACCCATTCCAGATGGTGGGGGTTCCACTTCGATCCCTGCTGGCTGACGCCCCTTTAAAGTCTCATTTATGGCCTCCAAAGAGCGCAATATGAGGGATAATTGAGGTGATGGTGGTGGCAGCACTGGCAGTCTCTGCGTCGATGCCCCTCTGCCTTGATTTCCTCTCGTCCTAACCATCTTGTATACTTGAATATGCATCAACCAAGAGTTTGTCAGAGAGAGTCTAAGGCAATTCGCATTTGCGCAACTTAAACTTGAAACAGGGTTAGGCATAAGTTTTTTTTTACTTGTCTGTAAATAGATGTTACTCTCTTTAGGGGAAGTGGCTAGGTCAGGGTCGAAAGCCTCTAAGCTTGATGTCTTTGCCTAAGCAAACTACTGACTCCCTCGCCTTAATCAACATATTTAACCTATCATTACTATCATGGCGCAGTGGTATACGGTCTTTAGTTAAAACTCTATACTCAGTGGATAGGTCGTCGATTCAAAATTCGTCCGCTCCAACAAAAATTAAAAATAAATAAATTAATGTCATGTTTTAACCTAATTTATCATTAACACTAAATGTTTACTTAATTAATTAACCATTCTATTCTATTAGTCACTAATAGACTACTTTAATTTTGTTTTAAGCAAAATTTGTATATATAATTAAAGCTTAATTAAATTTTATTATTAATTTAAGGCTTAAACTCAATTAAAGCTTAAACCCTATTATTTATTTTTTGGATTTCATTAAATAATTAGAATTTTAAAATAAATATATATTTACAATCTAAATTTGATAAATAAAAAATAAAATAAAAGAATGTTGAATTAATATATATATATATATATATAAATCGAAATAATTAAAAAAAAAGAAGAAGGTGCGGGCATGCATGAAGTCCACGTGCTCGCCCTGCTTCCTCCAACACCTTCCTTTTCTAAACCTAACCCTTCATTTTCCTCATCATTTTTTTGTCCCTGGCTACATAGTCGGCCGCCATGGCCGTTCCCTCTGCATCACCTTCGTGGTTCTCGCGTTAAGTTGGTGCACAATCAATTCTTTCGTGGTCTCCTCCCTCGTGGCTAGGCTTGGTGCTTGTGCGCTGGGCTTGTCTTAGTTGATAACTTGTGCACTGGTTTATATGTTGTTTTGGTTCTGACTGACTTGTGTTTTGTTTGCAGGTCACATGGATCTGGAGAGGGAGCTAAGCCCTCGTGCCCCCCTTTTTTTAAACTCAGCTTTGTGGGTTCGGCCACGCGATCCCTTGGCTGTGAAACCATGTCGTCTCAGGCTCCTTCTTCTATGGCATGGTCTCGTGAGCTTGGTGCTTGATTGCTAACTTGACTGTTTACTTGCTTCGTTGCGCCCTATGTGTTCAGCGCTGGCTATCACTTGTGTTCGGCGCTGGCTTGTATATTATTGCTTTGTTAAATGACTTGTGTTGTGTTTGATCTCCCATGTAATGTTGACTTTTATTGTATGGCGTTGGGCTTGGTATTTGCGTGGCTTGTTTGACTCGTTGAGGTGAGCAATGTGCTCGAAACCCCAATGACTCTGCCTTGGTGCTTGTGCATTCTTTCTCTGTTCCCTTCTTGCAACTTGTTTGACACGTTGAGCACAGTGGTGACCCCTCGTGGGCTATTCCTCCATGTGACTTTGTTTGCTTGTCCAAATACGCGTTGAGCGCTTAAAGTTTGATTGAGGGCTCTGCTCTTGGTGCCTTGTGAATGGATCCTGCTCTCGATTCTTAAATCAGCTGCTCGAGCTCGAGAATTCATTTGTTGATTTTACCTTTTATTCATTGTTAAATCCTTGGCCACCAGTGCAGTGCATATATAGTCCACCGATGGACTCTTGTCGACTCTCCTCTTGGCACCTTGTGTGGGTGTAGTTGATAGCTACTTTGATGATTAGTCGTGTAAGGCACTGATAATACTCCTTTCTTCCATCTATGTCAATGTGAGCGACACCATTCTCGGCTACCAAGAGGAGGGAATTCTCAAAGGCCATGGGACCGCTGACCTGAATGGTGAAGTTGTGGCTACGCTATGCGATGTGGTTGAGTAGGTCAATAAGCTCGTTCTTGTTCATACTCTAAGAGCCAGACTGACATTTTTTTTTTGCCCACTTCATTAAATTATATATATATTTTTAGGTTTTCTGTTAACCTTAGTTAAACCAAATTCTCTACTTCTTTGTAGCCCTAATTACAGCCATGGGAAACTTAAAATGACTAGAATGCTTTAATGAATATAGTGCATTTAGGTTTTTATTTTTAAAATTTTGGCTATTGTTCCCCCCCCACCCTTTTTTTTTTATCCTTTTTTGATTGATCAATTTAATTGTGGATTAAATATATAAACTACGGCTACTGTGGTTATAGATTGTTTGTAGATTTTTGTCGGCCCCAAAACTAGCTAGTTGTACTATTTAAAGAGCTCATTTTACTGGCTTTTGGCTTGACTTTACTACATTTTGTACTTAATTCTAGAGTACTATCGTTTTTTTTTTTTTTAATTTGGGAGAAATTGCTTATAGTAAGTTACAGCTGCCCCTTGTGTTAAGTTGACGTGCTATGAGGGAACCATTTAAGAGAAAGGGTATAAGGTGGGTAGGTAGGCCCTTGGCTCCAGATTTTAAACTAGGGCTCTGATATCACATGTAAGGTCTCTTCCAATAGAGCCTTATAAATCATAAATTAAAATAGAGACATGCTAAACTAACCTTAAACCATTCCTTATTCATCATAATAATCCACTACATATTCAACATATTAATATTCATGAGCAGATTATAATAAATTTCATAACACAACATAGTAATGAAAATACATACCTCTAACTGATATTCTTTGGTTCTCTGGTGATACCTTCAGGCCTTCTTTGGTTCTCTGCCTCGATCTACATGTAAAGATTTGCAATTAATATGTTGTACTTTGCATTGAAATTAATGCTTGTACAAACTCGTACGGGCTAGGCATGCATCTCCCCCATCTGTGGGAAACTCAGCATTTAAGTTTAAATTCAGGCGGACTACCCAACAGAGTCGTCTAGCTCAACGATTGGAAGATGCTATGTAAGGCGTTTGGTTGGAGGAAGGTCCCTGGGTCGAGACTGTGACCTCCCCTTGTAGTTACAACAACATATATATATACGGTTTAAAACCACTGCCAAGTTTGGAGTCTTGTTTAGATTTGTCAGAGTTCAATTATTAGGAAGGTCTACCACCAGATTTGGTGGTCCCTTTTTTTGTTTGAAATTTCAATTACGGGCCCTCATTGGGCATTTTCCCACTGCCATGTGGCAGTCCCTGACTGGGCCACATGGCATCCAAACATTGGTTTAACCTGGTACAATCATCACCTACGTGTCTCTACCATGTGTCGCCTGGCTATTGGCCCATGTGTCGGCCTACGATAGGACCGCATGGCTACTCCTGGGTGGTGTCACTTGGCATCACTTGGGGGTTCCACGTGTCACATTTCCACTGGCCCATTTGGTGGCCCAAAGTGCCAAATCAACATGCCATGTGGCACGCTATCATTGTGTCATGTCAGCATGCTGACGCCACTGCCACTGTACTTGCCACGTCAACTACCACATCTTGTACGGATGCCATGTCATCTTCCATGTGGTTGTACGGATTGGCACATGTATACCACGTCTTGTATGTTCTACCATGTGGTTGTATGGATTGCCACATGTATACCACATCCTATATGTTCTACCATGTGGTTGTACGGTCTGCCATGTGGTTGTCCGGTCTACCATGTGGCACTTTCTCATTGGTCCACATGTTGACCTGAAAATGCCAAAATTAAGTGACATGCAACAACCTCTGATGTTGCCACGCCACCATGATGATGTCAACATGACACATATCACACTTTTTGTGTGCCACGTAAATTGTACGGAAGATGACATCATCTATATGGATGCTGACGTCAGTAGTATAGATGTTGACTCATCCCTATTGACTAGGCTAGGTTGACCAAATCTTTGATTGAGAATAGCTTTCGATCTGTACCTTCGTTTGATGAACCGTTTACGTCGTTGGAAAGCTTACGATGCGCTCTTCGTGATGGTGTCGATTTATTTGAGCTTTGAGGACTTTGATTTTTTTCCCTTTCTCATTTGTCGAGGCCATTCTGAGCCTCCTAGGACACTTCTGAAACTTCTGAGATGTTCGCTATATCCTTTTGGATCAAGTGGTAATTGCATTTAAGGATTTTATACATACTTTTTTGGACGTTTATATGGATGATTGGACAATATTTATCTTATTAAAGGATCATGTTGAAGTTTTAAGATTAATTCTAGATATGTGTAGACAGTACCAAATTTCATTGAATATTAAGAAATGCATATTCATCGGACCATTTGGAATTTTGCTAGGGCATGTGGTGTGTAAACAAGGTCTGTTGGTTGATCCTACGAAGATTATTTTCATTGTTAATTTACCACCACCTAATTCACTGCACCAATTAAGAGATACACTTGGTCATATAGGATATTATAAGAAGTTCATAAGGGGTATGCATCTATTACTGCGCCCATGGAGAAGTTGTTAAAGAAGGATATCAAATGTCAATGGAATAAGGAGTGCCAACAAAGTTTGGATATCTTGAAGGAGAAAATGGTGACAACACCAATTCTGGTGTTTCTATATTGGTCAAAAGAGTTCCATGTTCATGTGGATGCCTCTTCAATAACACTTGGAGCAGTATTAACATAGGTAGGAGAAGGTGATATAGATCACCTAATAGAATTTGCAGGTAGAAAGCTCTCAGATTTAGAACATAACTACAACACAACATAGAGAGAAGGTTTGGCTATGGTGTATGCATTGCAAAAGTTCAGACATTATTTGTTAGGCCAACATTTTAAGATGTTCATAGATCACTCTGCTCTCGGATTCCTAGTCAACAAGCCAGTGTTGGGAGAAAGGATATGTAGATGGTTGTTGTTATTTCAAGAGTTTGATTTTGAAGTAGTTGTGAAACCTAGAAGATTGAATGCAGGGTTGGATCATCTATCCAAGATAACTAATGGAGAGGAACCAAGCAGCCTGGAGGAAAATTTTCCTGACGCACAACTCTTTTCAGTATAGATTGTCGATGAATACTTTCCTAATATCATTGAATTTTTGAGTACATGATTTACTTAAAGGAATATAATACTGCACAAAACAAAAATTTTGTGGTTAGAGTTGTAGATTACCAACTTATTGTAGGACACTTGTATAAACTAGGTGCAGTCAATATTCTAAGAAGATGTGTCATGGAGCATGAACGACCTATCATCTTAGCAGAATTGCATGAAGGAATATCTAGAGGAAAATATGCAAGAAAGGCTACTACGCAGAATATGTTGCACATAGGATTATGGTGGCCAACAATTTCTAAAGATGCAAGGGAGTATTTCTAGAATTGTGATGTATGTCAGAGGATAGGAAAGCCATCCAGGAGGGATGAGATTCCACTGAAACCTCAGGTAAATCTTAAAGTGTTTGAAAAATGGGCAGTAGACTTTGTAGGACCAATCAATCCACCAGCTAGAAGATCAGGAGTAAGATACATCATTACAATGACAAAATATTTAACTAGATGGGTTGAAGCAACAATAGTAAAATATTGCAGCACACTTCCTGTTTGAACAAGTAATTACAAGATTTGGATGCCCTAGAATTCTGAGGAGTGATCAGGGGAATCCTTTTATCAATAGTATCATCTAGGCAATGACTGAAGAAAATTATGATACACCATTAGAAGAGCACTACATACCATCCTCGGGCTAATGGAACAGTGGAAGCATTTAATAAGATATTGGAGAATGCCTTAACTAAGATTTGCAATGTAAACAAGGATGATTATGATTTGAAGATACTAGCAATATTATGGGCTTATAAAACTACATGCAACAAACTCACAGGACAAACACCTTTCATATTGGTGTATGGACAAGAAGCAGTAGTCCCTTTAGAGTATTTGATACCTAATCTGTAAATTGTAGTCATTACAAACATGACAAAAAGAGGTGCAGCTCAAGAAAGATTGGCTCAACTCATGGAATTAGCAAAAGACAGGATTATGGCTCGTTTCCACTAGGAAGTATAGAAAGCAAAGGACAAAGCTTGGCATGATAGACACATTAAGAAGATTTTTTTTAAGGAATAAGATCTGGTTCTCCTCTATGACAAGAAATATTTACATCACCCAGGAAAATTCAAGATGCATTGGCTACGGCCATATAAGATAAAGTCTATCACAGATGGAGGTGTTATGCAACTGCAAGATTTAGCAGGTAAAGAGATTTAAGGATTGGTGAATGGTAGTCAACTAAAACAGTATAGGGATAGTCAACCCAGTAACCCTCAATAGTTGCAATGCAGAAATTTAGAATTGTACATAAGTGTAAATAGTAGGAGTTAAAAGAGAAAAAGAAAGAAAAAAATGGAAAAAGAAGAAAAATACAAAAAGATGTAGTAGATAGATAAGTGGTAGCCAGGCAACTGGATAATACCATGTGCATCGGATAGTAAGTGGTATGAAATAACATGAGTACACTACGCATCGGAATGGGACAAAGCAAAAAAAACATCGTGCCAGAATGGGACAAAGTAGAAAATATAGTGCGTCGATACATAAAGTGGCCGAAAAAGGAAAAACAATGATTGGAAAAGTACAATGTGACAGAGCATTTATGGCACAACATATAAAAGTAGGAAACATGAACAAGAAGACTCATTGTGACATTGTGAAAATGAGATCTAAGGAGGAAAAATCGAGTGCAAGTAGGTTATTTTGAAGAGATCATTGAATATTTATAGAAATCCTATTTAGATTTAGCATAACGACGCCACCAAAGTTCGAAGCTCTCAGTTGGGTCACAAGGAAAACATGCAGTGCTATGATATCTCCACAGGAGCAAGCAGTCGAAGGATCAAACCCTATTCAACCGGAGGGAGTGGTGGACGTGGATACCATTACTTCACTAGTCACTGAGTCAGTTAGTCCCACGATGGTAGAGGAGAAGGTTTCGACAACAGAGGAAATGGATGTCAATAGGTGGGGCAAAAAATAAAACCCTAGCACAAAGAAAAACCCTTCACAAAAACTTGGATTAGGAGCACCACAACAGATGGATGAGAACGATGATGAAAAAATAGAGTCGGATGATCCTAGAGGACAGCCTGAACCAGTGAAATACCCAGTAGCAGAGCCAACGCAATAGTCAATGGAGCAAGTACAGGTGGAGGATATTACAAGCAAGAAAAACTCAGACACATAAGAAGATGAGAAAGAAACCCAAGAAGTAGGGTCATCAGCAAGAAAGAGGAAAACTAGGGAAAAACATGTTGCGCCAAGAAAACCAACCAATAAGAAGGAGCTAATGTTGTCACTACCACAAATACCTGACTGAGTCAAAGTAGTTGGTGACCTGTTAGGGTGTGTGAAAAAACTGAAGTATTATGATCATGATGTAACAGACACAGACAAGTTCCCAGAGTTTACAAAACTAGTGTATATGGAAAGCAAAGGAACGGGCCCATCAGGGGATCTAATTCTGGAGCCGACACAGTAGATTGCAGGATTATAGAACACAAAGATCATGAACTTGCTATAGATTCCCCACTTTTGGAGAGGCAAAGATGTAAATGCCTGTGTCAAACAACTACTAGTACTAGTAGATGGAGGTATCTTATGGATGAATAGGAAAATATCAGTAGATGTGAATTTGATTGCACAAATTATAAGTTTACCAACCGATGGAGAAAAACCAAATCACTATTTGGATGACAAGACAAAGGAAAAAGGTTTAGTAGAGGAGATGAAGAAGAAATATGGCACTGAGAGAGGGTTCCAAAGAATAACCATTAACCAAATCAGTGAATCGGAAACAAGGTTGGTGACAAAATTGATGGCATGTAATATTTTGAGGAAGTGTCTCAAGGAGGAAGCACCTGTAGGAGTTATAGCAGCAACAACGCAATGCACAAAGGGGAGTCTACTCAATTGGCTCCTTACTTACTAACTTTGCTTTTGGAGGATTGCAAGGACGTGCAGGATTTTGGAACAGAGTTTCATTATTCATGGTTTATTATATTGATAACATTGGTAGGTTGGGGAGAACCAAAATACATCATATTTTTCCATAGGATAGGGAAGTGTTGTGCAACAAAGTATACAACACTATGGTACACTTCATATTCGAAGAAAATGAAGGAAAATTCTACCACTTTTGCCATGTTGTTTGATGAGATGCAAGAAAATCTAGCCAATACATGGAGAATACCACCATAAGTGGTGACATAACATTAATGAATATCATATTTTAAGGCTTCTAGACATAATATGTGGATCCAGGCCAAAAGGGATCCTAAGAAGGAGTGGCTACAATTGAGGTATTGTGTTACAGGAGAATAAGTACAGTGGGCCATGAAATATTGGCCTGGTGATTGGAAGGTGTCAGTGACTCAAAAGAAGGTACCGATATCTAAGAAGAAAGCAGACTCTAGCCCTTCAAGACAGTCAACTAGTCCAACAGCCAATACAAGGAAGGCGACAGAGCGCGCAAATTTAACAAGGGGTAGTGCGATCACTCAAAAACCAAGGCAAAAGAATATTATCCCAAAGCCTTCAGTGCAGAAGAAGAAGCGCACAGTGGAACCAAATGGAGGAGAACTTAAGGATGCAAATGTTCCTATGTAGGAGGAACTATGAGGAGTAGATCTCCCTGACATGGACATACCAGTGACAACCACACAGATAGAAACACTGCCAATGAAAAGGACAATATTGCAGTCAACAAGCTAGCATAAGAAGATGAATGCACATAAGGGTTTTCTCGAGCTTAAAATCACAGAAGATGATGCATAGTTGGTCACAGAGAAAGTATAGGATCGCACAACAAAAGTGTGGTATGATGTAGAGAAACAAAGAGAGGAGATAGTCAAGAAGTTGACAGAAGTTAAGTATGCACTGGAGCAATTGCAACTTACTACAACACAACAAACTTCTTAAGAAAGAACAGTTCCAACGCAGGAGACAATACAAATTATAGCGATGGGGAACAAAAATTTTTGTATCACCCAAGAGATGTTGCAGGTGGATGAGGAGACAACGTAAAAAACATTGAAAGACATAGATCATTTGGACTTGGCGCTGCACAAGGTTCCAATGAAGGCACTGTATAAACTTCAAATTAGTGTCGTGAAGGAGATTCAATCGAGGGCCCACGTAGATGCAACAAGTTTACAATTGGCTATTGAAGTGAAGAAGACATTGGAGATGACACTTAGCCAGGTGCAGATCGAGAGGGAAGAAGCAAAGCAGTGCACTGACATAATGGAGCAGTAGGTGGAAAAAGTATTCAAAACTATTCCTGATAGCGCGCAAGAAGGGAACATACCAACATAGGAGAAGATTGAGAAGATAGTGCAGGATATGGAGGCGTACATGAGCCAAATCACAGAGTTGAAAGACCTCCTGGCAAGACCTGACACTCCACCGAAATTATGAACACAAAGGGAGCAGGAGGTGACAGGTCATTCAGAGAGCATTGCATAGATGATCCAGGAAATCACAGACTTATATAATAAGCATGTGCATTTATGGATGAATCTATAGGAGTATGAGAAGCTGCAAGAGTTAGAATAGAAGGAAGAAGGAATAAATATTGTAATACAATACTTAAATCAGAGGAAGAAAGTGATGACAATCTCGGACAATTGAAGAGTGAGCAGGAAATTAAGAACTTGTAGGCAGAACTGAAGACTATACATGTAAAAAAGCAGTCAAGGTAGGAATAGTTAGAACCACTACAGGAAGGCGCAGAAAAATGTTGATTGAGATTGATGCAGCTAAGGGTCAGATTGAGAAGGTTGGATTGGAAAGTGAAGAATTGTTGAAGGAGCATATTACTGCACAGATTGTGGAGGCTGTAGCAAAAAAGAGCACGCAAGTAACATCACGAGTTGAAGATATTTTAGGTAGGTTCCAGGAGTTAAAAAAGTAAATGCAGAAGGCACACACTACCCGAGTGGCTCGGGAGGAGCCACAGGTGATTGTTTGGGGCCAATTGGCGCAAGGCATTTTGGGGAAAAGTGTAGTAATTTAGGAAGGCATTTAGAGAATGGACCAAAAAAGGAGTGTGCGTCAGAAAACAGGGAAAAACAATGCCGAGGAAGTATGAAAGTCAAAGGAAGGAAGAAGGACACAAATTGATGAGGGAAACAATTGGATTGTGGACCAACCACATGTAGGAAGTTAGAATGTGGACAAATCTAATCCACTTAGGGTCAGTGGGTTAGGGTTTTGGTCATTGTTGTAACGAGTTTTAACCCATTTTTTTAGTATAAATATATGTATTGTGAGATCTAAGGAGATCGAGTAGTAGTTAATGTTGAATGGATCTAGTGGTGGAGCTAGTGTTGATATGATCTTAGAGTTAGTTTTGGAGGCATATAGATGCATTGTAACTGAGAGTTAGGCCACAAGATGTGGAGCTTAGTGCGACCTGGTCAACCTCATATATACATATCATATGTAATGCATGCAACGCAACAACATGATGAAGATTAATAAAAGAGCGAATAATGATAGATATTTGTGGACGCATCCCAAGAGGGATGAACCAAGGTAAAACTTGTGTCTATGTGTGGAACATTTGCTTTATTTATTGTTATTATTAGTGATGATTAATGAATGAATCTAGTAGAAGTAAATTGTAGTGCGCACTAGAACAGTCAGAATATTTACTGCAGAATCAACTTTAATGAATGTAACCGGTGACAGAATGGTAGATATGGATATAATGTTATGTTAGAATGATGGATCTTAGATAATTGAGGTAGAAAGAATGTATGACATCCACACAAGCAACATCCCTTCCACCATTGTAGACATATGGGTCCTACAGTCACCCATAAGCCATCTTGGGTGAGACTTCATTGTGCACTCGGTGCATAGTGTTGCCTTCTGGCCTCCAGAAGGGCCGATGGTTCGCAGGGTTTTGTTGGAAACCTAAAGTATAACCCGGTTCAACCCAAACATATCCAATAGTGCATTATTTAATAGACTCCTGCTTATGTGCGAAGACTTTTACACACATATATCTCATGCACACATATGTTTCTTAGTGGTGCATATACGAGTAAAAAAAACTATTTATTCTTTATTGAGTAATTAATTATTTAATATTATTTTTTAATCCGTCATTAATAATGAGCCATATGCAATGTTTGGAACCATAGTTGTGTGGCGATATGCCTTATTGATTATTTAATATTGTAATGTGTAATGCGTTATTGCTTATGTGCGGAAACTTTTGCACAACCATATCCACACACAAGTATG
>ML813048.1:0-16906 GCA_009831015.1 Picea engelmannii
ATCCTTCAGATAAGATTATTGGAAACAAAGATGCAGGAGTTGAGACTAGAAGAAAAATCCATTCACCAGAACAAACACACCTAGCATTCTTATATACAATTGAACCAAACTGTTTTGAAGAAGCCAACAAGGATGAATTTTGGAATAAGGCCATGGATGAAGAATTGGATCAAATAGAGAAAAATGACACTTAGGAATTGGTTCAAAGACCAAAGAATAAGAATGTGATTGACACAAAATGGGTTTTCAGGAATAAATTGAATGAAGATGGACAGGTTACAAGGAACAAAGCTAGATTGGTATGTAAAGGATATGCATAGATTAAAGGAATCGACTTTGAAGAGGCATTTGCCCCAGTTGTCAGAATGGAAGCAATCTGTTTACTTTTAGCTTATGCATGTTCCAAAAATGTTAAAGTATATCAGATGGACGTAAAATCATATTTTCTGAATGGGGAAATTCAAGAAGAAGTATACATTGAACAACCAGAAGGATTTCAGTTGTCAGAGAACACAAACTATGTATGTAAATTAAAGAAGGTCTTGTATGGTTTAAAACAGGCTCCTAGAGCATGGTACTCCAGACTAGATAAGTATCTACAACAGTAAGGGTTCAGAAAAGGAAGTGCAGACAACAACCTCTACATCAAGGTAAGTCAAGGTAATATTTTATTAATTGAAGTTTATTTTGATGATATTATTTTTGGTAGTGATGATGACAAGTTAAGCCATAAATTTGCAAAAGACATGCAAAATGAATTTGAAATGTCGTTACTTGGAGAACTATCCTTCTTTTTGTGACTTCAGATACATCAAAAAAACCAAGGAATTTTTATTTCTCAAACCAAGTATATAAGAGAAATGATAAAGAGGTTTGGAATGGAAGATTGCAAACCAATTATCACTCCCATGAAAACTAGTTGTAAGTTGAGCAAAGATGATGATTCAAAGTCTACAGATTAGAGGCAATACATGTCAATGATTGGAAACCTACTATATGTGACAACATCCAGACTAGATGTAATGCAAGCAGTTGGATAGGTGGTACGATTTCAAGAAGCACCAAAGGAATCACATGTATTATCTGTAAAGAGGATTTTCAGATATCTCAAAGGAACGAAAGATTTTGGATTATGGTATCCAAAAAGAAAATATCTATCACTTATTGCCTACATAGATGCAGATTGGGCAGGTTGTATTGATGACCGACAAAGCACTAGTGGATAAATGTTCTAATTAGGTGAGTGTTTGGTATCATGGCTAAGAAAGAAACAATCATCAATATCTCTATCTACAGCTGATGCAGAGTATATTGCTAAAGCAACATGTTGTACACAGGTTATTTGGATGAAATAAACTTTGATAGATATACAGGTTGAGTATGATGAGCCCATTCCAATATATTGTGATAATACAAGTGCCATCAGTATCTCAAAAAACTCGGTGATGCACTCCAAGATGAAGAGCATTCCAATCAAGTATCAATTTCTATAGGAATAGGTTGCAGAAAAGAACATCAGAGTTGAGTATGTGGGCACAAAAGAACAAGTGACATACATCTTTACAAAACCACTTCCACATGAAGCCTTTGAAGATATTCACCAAAGACTTGGAGTTATTTCTACTCCAAAAAGAATGCTTTTTGAATTCTTATCTTATATGTCTTATATGTACATGAAGAAGCACCATAAGAGGACAGTTCAGTTAGGGGGAGCAACCCTGGATGGAAAGATACGTTTTCCATTGATGACAAAGGGGGAGAGATGTATCAGATGCAAAGGACCGAGGCATGGTTCCAGGGGGAGAAGATTTATCAGATGTAGAGGACAGAGGAAAATTTATTAGATATAGAGGACAGAGGCATGGTTCCAGGGGGAGCATGAGTGATATGATTTCAATATTGCATTAGAGTGTTGTCATCAATGCCAAAGGGGGAGATTGTTGATTAAGGTTGGTTGTCATTGATGTTAACTCTTGAAGAAAGCCTCGCAAAACAAAGGTTTGGGTAATGGACCCGAGATTGTTTGATGTAAATATGACTCATTATTGTCTTTTCATGGTTGATAAGAAGTAAATATGGATGAACTGCAAAGTGGTCCCCTTATGGTGAAAGCCCTCACGGGAAGACGCTTTGCGGAGTAAGAGAACTCATGATTAATTGTGGAATAATGAGATGAAGGACAATTAAATTTTTAGGTAAACTATCCTATATGGATAGTTCTTGTCATTCCATTTCTGATGGTATGTGGAACGTCACATAACTCCTCATGGTTAGAGAGTTATGGCCATGAGAAGTTGGAGACCCCAGGTTTGGGTAATGGACCCAAGTTTGTTTGATGGATAATGGTATGAGTTATGATATATTTTATGATAATACTATTCTATATGGAAATTACATGTCATTCCATTTTTGGTGGTATGTGGAACATCACATAAATCCTCACGGTTTGAGAGTTATGGCCTTATGAAGTTGGAGGACCCTCATATGTCATCTAGAAGCCCCAAAAGGTCGAACTAGTCAAAGTGGTTTAAGAGATTATAAAAGGTAAATAATAAAGTGAAGTAATGAGTTTATTATAATTCAAAGTGAATACATAATAAATTATTTTAATAATAAATTTAATGGAGAAATTAGAACTGGGTTAACCCTAAAATAAGGAAAGTGGGGCCAAGTGACCTAGAAGATGTTTTTAAGTAAGCTACTTCGAGAGTATAAATAAGAGGCAAGACTCTCTCATTTTAATAACACTTGAGCATATTGAATATCTATAGGTTTCAGAGGTAACCAAGGATATATAAGCCTAAATTCTGAGGGAAGGTTAAGAAAAGAAGGCCGAAATGCAAGGAAGGATAAATTCTTTTGATGGTGCTTTCTAAGGTATGTTATTTACAGGTCATGTCACCATTTTTTCTATAACTTTTTTTTCTATAATGATTCAGACCATGAAATTGATACTCCATTGAGAAAAAATATCCAAGTATCTGTGGTAAAACATTTGGATTGTGGGTCATTTTATTTTTGGAGTTACAATCCGTGGAAAATAGGGTTTGTGTCTAGTCCTGAAACTAGTCAAAAACATGTGTTTCGGGTAAAAATGTCATAACTTGTTCATAACATATCCAAATTTAGTGAAACCAATTGTGTTAGTTAGGGTATAGTCTTTAGTATGCTGTGTAACAGTTTTAGATCACTTCAACAAATATTCCGTGCGAGGAACGCTCTACAAGGTCACTCTCTAGAATAAGCCATAATTCAACAAGGTATGCCATTTTTTCTATAACTCCTTTTCTGTGAGGTTGCAAGTAGTGAAACCTGGAGGAATTTCATAGAATACACTGAAGACCACTATGTATCAGTTTCATATCTTTATACATTACATGTACAAAATTATGATTACTTCAAGTTAGGGTTGTTGACTAATCCAAAACTAGGCATGTGAGACTAAAGAAAAGTTTGATGAAAATGCTAGTCTCTTGTTGTTGAAGATAAGGAAGGTTTGCAGGAATGTGATCATATACACAATTTCTATTACAATTTTACAAATCATATTTGGATGATGAAATTGATGAGGGATTTTGGTTGAGGTACATGTTGAGTACATGGTTGAGACAAGTAGTTGATGAGTTGACACATACATGAGGTGTATAGTTGATGATGTTGGTACATATTAATGAGTGATAGTTGATGAGTAGTTGAAACATGATTGGTACATAATTGGTACATGGTTGGATGCACTTTTTTATGGTACAGGTTGATTACAGGTTATTTGGTACAGGTTGGTGCATGGTTGATGCACTTGTTTATGGTACATGTTGATTACAAGTTGAGGTACAAGTTGATGCATGGTTTAGATTTATTGGTATAGGTTTATAGTGGTATATCTCACAGTGATAGGTTGATAGTGGTTCCATCATTCTACTTCTACTTGAGGGTGGCAGGATGGGGCAAGGCCAAGTGGTTGTAGCCACCTTCCGGTTGTAGCCGGAGAACATAGGGGGTTGTAGCCTCCTTCTGGTTGTAGCTAGAGAATTGGGGATTTGGAGATTCCCTCAGGTTGTAGCCTGAGAAACGAGGGGGTTGGAGCCTCCTTCCAGTTGTAGTTGGAAAACAAAGGAAGTTGGTGCTTCCAATGAATACAATTCTTCAATACATATCAGAAAAAGCATTACATAGTTTTCTCCCGATTTGGGTTTCCACGTAAAACACCGGTGTATTATGTATGTGTATGTTTGTTCATTTATTCGTTGCTTATTTACTACACAGTTATTGGATGATAATTCTTCATTGATATAAAACTTGTATTATATGGTTAAAAATGATTAAATTTCTCTATTACTAATTCACCCCCCCTCTCAGTAATCCAACAATTGCATATGTATTTACAAATTACATGTACATTTAGGCCCATATATGCCTCCCCTTGGGGTCATATCATATACATTTAGCCATATATATTCCCCCCTTGGGTCATAACATAGTACCCTCCTTAAAAAAGCTTTGTCCTCAAAGTGTTGCATTTAAACGATTCACATGTGATGGAACCAAGTAATATGATTTTTTTATTTTCCTGCTTTCTTTATTCCATTGTTGACGATCTATCCATCCAAAATAAATTCTTTTCGGTCTTAATACTTGGTGTGTAGTTGTTGAATAATTTTGTTTCCTTTGATTCCATGTAATTTTGTTGAAGCTTCTCCAATTTGTAGTCATTGTTGGTCTCTGATAATAGCTTGTTGAAGAGTAGTTTGGTGATCCCTTGTTCCATTAATATTGACAAGTATTCCATATTATTCCTTCATAATGTTGATATCGTCCTTCTTGTCTTCCTTAAATTGTTTCTTGGTAATGAGAGTGTCGATACTGTTTCACATTTGATGGTCTTCCTTCACTCTCCACATGCATTTCATCTATCTTCTTTTAAGTGACAATGGAAACCTTGATCATCTTTTCTTGGTCTTTGATTACTCTATCCTTCGAGATAATACCATCATATTTGGAATGTACATCCTATAGATGGATTTCAACTTTTTAAAGTATCTTCTATTGACCTTCTTGAACCTTGTCTTCTTTCTCCTTTTGAAGCTGCAATGTGATCCCATCTAACAAAATCTAACGTTCTTTTTCAATTCTGGCTTGCATTTATGACTTTACCTCATCCGTATTTAAGGATTCCTCAACCTTCTTGCAAATTTCCTCTTGCAGTATTTTGGTATATTTTTCATCCAAGATTCTTCTTTCTTCTTTATTTTGATAATTCTTCTTTTCTACTTTCAATATCTTAGCCTCATCTAATATTTTTTTATTATGGCTTCATAATCTACATATCTCTTCATCTTTCTTTTCAAATCTTCTCTTGATTAATCTTTTTCCCACTTGCCTTTGCTAGTCTTTTCTTGATTTAGGTTCTTAACCTCCTTAATGAGTGATTCATTAAGGGATATTATCTTAGATATATCCTCACCTTTAATCTTAATCTCTTCCTTTTCCTCTTTTAATTCCTCTTGAATTCTATTCATTTCCTCCATTTTTGTATCCCTAATCCATTTATCTAAGAAGACTTTTTCAAATTCTTCCCATGTGCAATGCCATCTAGTATTTTGATCAACACTCATCCACCACTTCCAAGATTCATCAAAAAAATAATCTCTTGCCTTCGTAGGATTCATATTATATTCTTTTACCAACCTCATCCATTCTATAGGGTTGTTTTCATCTTTATATTCATCTCCTGTAAATTTAGGTATCTCCATTGATTCTTAATTGAGGTCTAATCCCAGCCCTCAAATCACAAACTCAATATATTAAGGATAAAAATATCAAATAGTTGCAATACGTGTTCCAATATGCTCTTCTATGTGTTATCTTTCCAATGAATTTTGAATCAGCTCAATCAGACATTCCAATAAAAAGTTATAATAGTTTTAAGTGAACGTACCTTTGAAACCATGATTTGGAGTCTGTCCTTCTAATTGACCTTACTTATGATGTATCTCTAAAATTTCAGACCTTCTTAGTCTGAAATTGAGATCTGTGTTACTATGAAATTTCTTCTCTAGAATTCTATAGGTTTGACCAAAATTGAATGTGCCAAGTGGAAGTTATGATAACTTCCCCACACCTTGCTGATTGTTTTCCTTTCTGGTAGAGATCAATTGTACAACGTGCCTCGTGCACAATAATTGATATATAATTCTGAAAATTTTACCATAAATACTATGGCCTGTCTAATTTTTAATGCAACTGGTCTCACTCAATTTGGATGATGTATGAATAAGTTATGTGTGTTTTACCTGAAACACATGTTTGAGACTAGTCAATAGGATTAATCAACTACCCTATATTACACATGGTTTATATACAAAATTAGGATGACCCAGAAGCTGAGATTTTATCACAAATACCTTGATAATTTATGGGAGTGTCCTATGGATTTTAGGGTCTGAAATGTTACATAAATTTTTTATAGTTAACATCCCGAGATGACGAAATTTAGGATGATTCCCAAACCCTATCTTACACAAGCTATATCTCCGAAATTATAAGTTATCAGGAGATGAAATTTAAACCCCACATACTTGGATCCGTCTAATAAATATCCTCTAAGTATTTCCTTTTGAAACACCGTATAAAAAAATTTATAGCAAAAATTCCAAGGTGTCTCAGATGTAGTAGTGAAACCCCAAGACCTTGAGCTTTGATACCAAATGTTATGATCCAAATACTAAAAATATCATAACATTATAGAATTTCACACCATGTATAGAATGTAAATGTGGAGAAAAACACCAATATAGATAAGTTACACAATAACTCCTTAAATAATAGGGGAACACCCTCCAAATAAGAAAATACCTTTCATACTTCCAATTCCCATCTCAATAATGAATACATGATCTCTTATATATAACTACTCACACTTGCACATGGGGCCTCTTTATCACTAGGCTGAACCTATTACATATGTATTTACACATTACATTACATGTACATTTAGGCCCATATATTCCCCCCCCTTGGGGTCGTGTGAAGATGCATTGAAACATCTAGTCATATACTTTGTGGACATATTTGGCGGGAATAAATTGTCAACAAATGTCGACATTATGACCTTAAAACCTGGTTTTGAACCAGTTGCTCACATTCACCAATGTGAGAATGAATGGAGAGAAGTAGGATACCAAATGAAAGGGTGTGGCCACACATGTTCTCGAATACTTTGGATGATATACCACACAGGTGGTATAAAATTGAAGAATCATTTGGTCACACATTCAATTGGAATGAAATTGAAGAGAACTTCATCAAATAATTTGAATTCATACTTTAGGAGGAACTCTTGCAAGAGGCAGCAAAACAAATAATTTTTTTTCTTGAAAACCCAAATCCCGATGAGATCCAGAAGAGAGGAAAAACCAAAGTCGACATGGGATCGACTTAGACTTGCAATTTGGTGTCGGCACAAAGTCTAGGAAGTGTAACAAACTGATGAATAGACATGGAGAACATAAGTTTTCCAGGGAAAGGATTTTGATGGAAGACAATTCCTTCTAAAGCAAATTACTTTGTAAAAACTGTCTACTCAATTTCCAAGGAATAAAAAGAAAAAAATGAAGACATAAAAAACCCCGACTTCCCTTATTAAGCTATAACAAAGTTGTATAGGGAGAAATCAAACTAGATGAATCTAAAGCACCCGAGTGGATGGATGAAAAATAAAAACTGAGTTCGACATCTCAATAGATGGTCTACCAAAAATGGACAGAATAGGAGACTATTGGTTTGACAAGAAAACAACATAAATAGTCGACCTACTGAGATAATATCATGATGCTTTTGCACATGACTATAAATACCTGAAAGGTTTGGTAAAATTTTGGTACAATATATGGGGGAGATGAAAATTGACCTCATCCTTGGGGCCAAGCCCATCAAAAAATGGTCATATAAGTTGGCACATAAATATAATCCCATAGTCTAGAAATATATACAATCAATGCTAGATGCTAGCATCATTTATCCTATTGACAAATCAGAGTGGGCAAGTTCGATGGTCTTGCAACCTAAAAACTATGACCCCAAGAAAATTATAATATGTGTTGACTTCTGAGGATTGAACAATATTACAGTCACTTATCCATTCCCAATACCATTCATTGGTGATTTTATTAATGAATTCGCGGGGAATGAATTCTATTATTTCATTGATGGCTTCTCAAGATACAAACAAGTCCCTATTGAAAAAGAAGATTAGGATAAAACAACATTTTTTTAAGAATTTGGATTATTTGAATACAGAGTAATGCCATTCGATCTCAAGAATGCCCCAACAATATTTTTTGGGATAGTGGTAAAAACATTTCAAAAATACATTTACAAAATGATGGTTTTGTACTTCGATTATTGGAGCATCTATATCGTATTGAAATATCACATCCAATGGTTAAGAATGATGTTGGAAAGATGTAGAAAAAATCACTTATCTTTGAATATCAAAAAATGCATCTTTGCCTCACCTATAGGCATTATGTTGGGTTATATTGTATGTAAATATGGAATCAAGGTTGACATGGTCAAGATCAAGGTTATTCTCGACTTGCAACCACCAGTTAATCAAAAGAAAATAAAAATCTTCCTTGGGCATACCAGTTATTACAGAAAATGCATTTGACATTACTCCAACATAACTTTCCCCATCAATAAGAAATTAAATAAAGAATTAGAGTTCCAATGGAGCCAAGAATGAAATGAATATTTTGATCTCTTAAAAATAAAATTGGTAAAAGCACCTATCCTAATATTTCCATACTGGTCATGAAAATTCCATGTCCATGTGGATGCCTCTAACGTTGTTGTCGGCATAGTCCTAGCCCAACCATATGATGACATGGTCGATCACCCAAATGCATACGCGAGTAAAAAATTGAATAAAGTCGAAAGAAATTATTGGACAACAGAGTGGGAGGATCTAGCCATGACTTTCTCCCTTAAAAAATTCCAACATTACTTATTGGCAAATCCATTTAACTTATTCACGGACAATCAGACACTTAAGTATTTAGTAAATAAAATGGTCCATCAAGGGAAAAATTATCAATGGCTATTATTGTTCCAAGAGTTTGAATTCAAAGTAGTAGTCTGACTTGGAAAGAAGAATGTTGGCCCATACCATCTATCCTGACTTGAGATAGGAGAATATCTGACTAGGATATAAGATAACTTATCAGACACACATGTATTCTACATCGAAGAAACCCCCAAGGAACTCAAATAAATCACAATTATTTTAAAAGGGAAGTCCTCAGATGATCTCCCAACCAGCAAAATAAATTTTCTAACATTAAAAGAAACACCATTCACACTCATGAATGTATATCTCTACAAAATAGACATTGGCAATATTCTATGAACATGTGCACTGGAAAATGAATGTGAGGATATGATCAATGAAGCACATGCAGGCCTGGCGGGAGGTCATTTCCAAGTTGACACGATAGCCAAAAATATTCTACAAGACGATATTTGGTGGCTAACCTTACACAAGGATTGTCAAGAACAAGTGAATAAGTGTGACAAATGTCATAGGATGAGTCAACCTCTATGGAAAAATGAAATGTATTTACATTCAGTAAATCATAGTTTACGGTTTGAAATTTGGGCTATCGACTTTTTCAGTCCCTTCCCAAAAAGAGAAAAAAGAATTGGGGTGAAATGCATCATCACAACAGTTGAATACCTAACAAATGGGTAGAGGCAGAACCAATTCAAAATTACGCAAAGGAAATGACCACCAAATTTATTTATGAAAATATAGTAACCATATTTAGCTTCCTTTTGACATGAATCAACGATCAAGGAACTCATTTTATTAATAGTACAGTTGAGGTACTACTTCAAATGTTCATGATCAATCACATGAATCCAACTTCCTATCATCCACAAGCAAATGGAGCAGTCGAGTCGTTCAATAAAACAATGCATAAAGGACTAAGAAAAATATGTGGACTTGACAGGGAATATTTGGGTGATAAGGTTCCAACAATATTGTGGGATTATAGAAAAACATATAAAAGATCGACTGTCGAAACACCATTTAAGATAGTCTATGGTCAAGAAGTTGTAATTCCATTACACCTTTGTGCAAACACATGAAGGATATCTTATGTCCTTGAATTTGACCATATTCTCAATAGAAGACAATGATTCTACCAGCTGAATCAACTAGAGGAGGAAAGGAATCTCGCACAACATCATCAAGAATCTTAAAAGAACTAGCAGAACGCTTGGCATGACTAACACATTAAAAATAAAAATAGAAATGCAAGATATTTGGTATTACTATATGATAGTCAGATAAAGTGAAAGCCTCAATATATATAAACTTCTTGGTTGGGTCCTTACGTGGTTGAGGACATCCGATCGTTAGGATAATTACAACTAAGGACCTTGCAAGGTCACCCATTTAAAAAATTAGTCAATGGTGCCCATTTAGAGAAGTACAATATGTAACAGTCTCATGACCTGCTGGTGAAAAAATCTTCGAGGGTGCCAGTAGAATCTAACTAGGTCAAAAACCCTTTAGGGTGGCCTAGATTGAAGTTGAAAAGAAAAAAATAAAAATAAATAAAAGAAAACTAAGACAAGTAATAAAAGTAATGAAAGAATAAGGAATTAATTAAGAAAAGAAATAAACAAGTTGGTTATTAGAATTAGGTACAAAACTGTTTGGGGACTACAAGTTGTATGACTGACTTGAACCACCAAAAGAATTCATTCAATCCTACCATATTCAAACATGAGAAGATAATAGGGTCCTTGGTCATAACTCAAGTCATTCAAAGAAGAAAAACATAAACCTAGCACAAATTCAACACCAAGGAAATATCTGTGTCATCTCCTAAATAAACAGACCAGTTAATCGACCAAACGAGAAATACTTCATCTAGTCGAACGTGAAACCCATCAATCAAGCAAGTGTGAACTCTATAAATCCAGTGAGAAAGAAAATTACAACTCAAGCGAGAACGAAAAATCATAATTCAAGCAAGAAAGATTACTTTCAAACAATTCAATGCAGAGATCATGGTTTTATAAAATCAAACAACCATCAAGTTGACAAAAGAAGGCCAATCTACTTGGGTGAACGATTTGACTGGAGATATCCAATTGCCCAGAAGAACTGACCCGACCAGATTAAATGAGAAAGTAAATTAATAAAATTCGACTAAGTTGGGTGAAATTCCCGAAAGAATAATATTGACTCAGTTGGAACAACTGGCCATCAAGAGTATGTTGATGAAATTAATTCCCAGTGGGACGCATTCTACCACCACCATGTCATCGACAAAGTTATCCCTTCACACGAACAATAATTAATGCCTACCATAACTCTTGATGCATGTGAATCTATGGAACCAGTGATCCAATTATTGTCATCCCTCCATATTATGCCTATAAATATAGAAGAGGAATATGACTTTGATTTACTATTAGTCACACCTAAGCACCCGAGTAATTAAATAATAGAAATTGTAGTCGCGCATTCGAATCCACAACTTCATAATTATAACTCTCAACCCAATTAGCATAAAATTATAGTTATACCAATGATGAGAGGCTAGGTCGTAGAATCCCTAGTGGAACCAAGAAAAAATCTGAAGTTGACAGAGTGGGTGGAACTGAGATGGAAGCTCACATGCAAACTATTCGTGGAACTATAATAGAAGAAATTGATTGGTCATGACATTGTTATAATTTCACTACGTGGGGAATGGAAGATGACACATGGAATTATGAAACAAATGTCTTGCAATAGGTAGGTATTCAACACTTCTTGGGCATAACACAAGTTGCAGAGTTTGACTGCTGGAAAGAATAATCCACAAAATTCTTGATAAGACAATATAATAATGAAAATATATGGCTATACTTTCCAGTCAAAATCACCATAGGAATGATACATGGGGTCACTTGAATCCTACATGGGGGTACTACTATCCCCCAAACCCTAAATTTAAATGATTGAATTCAGTTCTTCACAGGAGGAACCTATAACATACCCAACCCCTTAAGTACCTTTAATGGATGTGGTAATAAAATTTCACTTCTTCTTAGACATATTGAGGTCTACACTCGAGGGAACCATTGTCTCCAAATCATTAATATCTTTCCAACGACCATAAGTATTCCAAAATCCCATCTTGGAGTCAAAAGTTATGGCCTTCCAAAGTTCTTGGCCCTCATCAGCCAAGTTACACCCCACTACCATATAGAATCCATGTGGTTTCATATCCCATGTGTCATATGACATGGCACAATCATGGCTCCAACATGGTTCTTTCCACATGGTTCTGATCCCACAAAACCTCATGTCATTGTTGTCAGGATTTTATTCCCATGGATTGCAAATACCCCAACCAAAAGTTTCGACAATGATCCATTAATCAGGCCTATCCTAGATCTGAAGGTCCTCATGCTGATCATCAATCAAAATTAAGTGAGTCATAAAATCTAAGGTACAAAAAATTTAACGCCCACTCTTTCATCCTCCCGTGCCCTAATGATGACACATCTATATCTGATGATCTAGATCTCACTGTCATCTCTTCCGACGAAATTGATGAATGGTCAAGATATATCAATGATAATATCCTACAGTCCTAGGGCCAAGCATCCAATGAATATAACTGTGTCTGTGATCCCAACTAGAAGGGAGGTTATTTCCCATCCTAACCAACTCTTACGTTGATTGTGTGGGACCAACCATAGATCGACGATTGTCGCCTCGCCACGCTCTTACGAAATTCAATGACTCTCATTATTTCTTTGAAACATAGCCTTGCCAACACTTCAAATTTCTTCGATGATACATCGATGGTCCTGATCTCATCATTTCCACCTCCCCAACGAGATCAATGGTTCTCAATAGTCTTCAAACACATATCGTCATCAAATTTCCTCTCCAAACCCTCATCGATGCTCTGCCAACATATGGCTAAGATCTCTTGAGTGTAAGATCCAAAAATTTAGGTTATGATTCAAAACCTAAAGGAATCTTAGCCATCTGGGCCCATTCTGGATTCCTTTGACCAATGAAAAGGTGACACATGTCACCCTAGGAACCAACTGGTTATTGTGTTGGCATGCCACATCACTTGTGATGCCATTTCCCATTCTATGTCCTATCAAAGGCTCTTCAGGAATCTACTGTGCATATTAACTTTGACCTACTTCCGATCAATGACTCTCATCATATTGTTGAAGCCTTCAACGACGATGGAATTTTTGGTTGACGCACAACCTTTCCAACCTTTCAAACTCTGACGAACGAACCAAATATTCTTGGATGTTCACCTACATGTGAAAAATCCTCTTTACACGTGACATCATCTCTACATGATGCATGGCACCATCGCCACCTGACACATGGAATTCATATTTCCCATAGAAGCTCACCTACAAGTGCCAAATCACTATGTCATGTGGCACCTTCTATGCTCGACACATGAAACTATCCATGTCATCCACTTGAGCCCTTAACTAAATATCAATGATCCAAACCATCCATTGAGTCCCTCTAATATTTATAGATCGATGATCCATATCTCCTCCAATCCCAATGTATATTCATGATTGCATATTGGAGTTTCTTTGATCTCGAGAGATCAATGATCATGATTGCATCTTGGATCTCCTTTGATCTCGAAAAATAAAAGGTCATGATTTCATATCGAAGCTCCTTTGATCTTGACATATCAATGGTCATTATTGCATCTAAGATATCCTTTGATATCGACAGATCAACAATCCATATCTTCCTTTGGAGTGCATTTCATCCAAGACAAAAAACTTATTACGAACAATATCCTACGATGAACGACTAGGATTAGATATTCCTTGGGTTTTGATCAATGGTCGATATCATCCTTCAGGGTCCCTCCTTTGGAATGCATTTCCTCCAGGACTGTAACTTACTCTGAATGACATCCTGTGATGATCGAATAGGATTAGATCTTTCTTATGTTCAATCAACTGTCTAGATCTGTCCTTAGAGTCCCTCCTTTGAAGTTCATTTCATCAAGGTCTGTAACTAAATCTAAACGACGTCCTTCGAAGAACAACTAGGACCATTTTATCTCTCCAGATCGATAACCAAGATCTATTATAGCCTAAGTCTCTCCTCTACATAAATGAATGGCTGAATCTTGTTGCTTCACCAAATCAATGGCTATGACCCATCGAAGGCGCACAAAGGATTTATCACTTGCCAAGGATAATTTTGGGCATTTACCACAAATCAAAGTCTCAAGTCAAATATACCCTTTCTTTGATCAAGGTTCCAGATCTCACCTCAGAGTCTCCACATTAGATCTTGCCTCTGTGTTTTACCCTGAATTGCACCCTACGATGGCTGGTTAGGATCTATTATTTTTCCAAATCGATGGTCAAGATTTAATCCTACCCCTATATTGATGAAGGGTGTATATATAACCACCATGCCAAATTTATGATCACGATCCTACAATGAAAAACAAGGTTATTTCTTAGGCTTAATAGTTCAGTCCAAGACTTAGCCAAATTTCATGAGGGTTTTCTCCAGTCCTTTTCAATACTTATGATTTTTTCGAGAACTCTCGCCTGGGTCCAAGAAATTTTATTTCCTACCTAGGGCGCCTCTATTTCGTTGTACCCCAAAATTATTCACTCATTGCAAGGATCCCAATACTACACTATAGAGGTGCACACACACACACAAAAAAAATAAAATAAATAAATAATAATAATAATAATAATAATAATAATAATAATAAATAAATAAATATCACCATATCATATACAATCACACTGAGATTTGGGTTCATCTCTCAACTTAAACATAACACGAACTTGAGTTATTTTCATACTCAATCGAACAGAATTATTCACCAATTCAAGGTTTCCACAAGAAAACGATACTTGTAGCTACTTTATTAAATAAAAAGACTTCTTGTACTCAAGGACACAAGACTTTCCATGCAGATATATTTCATACAAACACAAGGCCATCTCCAAAAATACACAATCAAGCTCACAAGTTATGTATTCATATCCATGATCCCCATACTAACCATTGAACCATACATAATTTCCAAACAACACACAAAGATAATTAAGTTACTTATCTTAAAATTATAAGACACTAGGAACTACTGAAGGGCATGTCATTCTCCACCCAACCATAGGAAAATTTTCACCAGTCACCACTATAGACATCGACCCCTGAGCGAGGATACGATTCCATGAGAGGATATATATGGTTTTTAAACAAGTTTTTCATGGAGCATATAGTCTTTCTTCCTTTTTGTTTCTCTTATCTCATGCTCAGGCTTCCCCCAACCATGTGTCTATCTGTCTCTGCCCTCCCTTACTATCCTCTGTCCCTTATTTTCAGTTATTCTTCCCCAAGACATTTTGGTTTGTGTCATAATATTCTTGATGGTGAATCTTCCCATTCCTTCATTGATTCTTGAAGTAGACTACCCAACTACTAGCTTGAATGGTAATCAAATTTATGGTATGAGGACAGTTCAGGGTCTGCATTTCTTTAATCTGACAAGTTACCTCCTCATAGGGTCATTTCAACTAGCAATAGATTCCCTCTTGCACCATTCCTCTTGTGACATCATAAATTGTGAAGGAAATTCCTTCAACAATAGTTCAACATCTCTTTATTGTATTAATAACCAAATATTTACATTACATAATTAATCAAAGGTCCATTGTCTTTCAGTGATCACATAACATGCATGCCTATATTTTTGTTCATGATAATAATTACATTTACAGAATGGGGAAATAAGGGTGTTACATCAATCCTCTCCCCCTTAAAGGAATACTTCTCTCGATGTTCTATTTTCCGTGAAAACTTTATATATAGTAGTGAACAAAAATGGGTATGCATGTTTCATGGCATCCTCTAGTTCCCATGTAGCTTCATTGGGATCATGTTTCCACTGCACCTTGACCTGTGAAATGGTTCTTTTCTTGAGAGGGGTCTCTTTCCTATCTAGGATACACTTTGGTTCCAGAAGGAATTATCCATCTGGATCCACCAAGATCATAGATGTTAGGCAAAAATATTCTTGAATGATTGTCCCAAATTTTCTTCAAATATTCAAAGCTTCAAGATGAAATTCGAATTTGAGGCTAGGTGGTAATATTTGACTTTGTTGAAATCTTCACATATGCCTACACACATCATCAAACTCATCCAACCTTGATATATAATGAAAATATGTCATTTTTCTAAGGTTTAATCATAAATTCACTTATAATACTAAAATGAATACAATGGAAAATAATAAGGAGAAACCCACATATATTTATGAAAATGGTATGATGGAAGGTTAATGGGACGATGAAATGTAAGGAATAATGAAGGGAAAGGTGGATGAAAATAGGACATTTCTAAGGCCCAACATACCCCCCAACTCAACTTGTTGCATGTCCTCATGCAACCATGCATGGATCTTCTGAAGAACTTTTGGCATTTAAACTATGGCTTTGATTGATGATGCCTTTTTAATAAGGAATATTTCCAGGATTTGACATACAGGAGTAGCGGAATGTAAAATACATGTGTAACAACATGTGAAATTTTATTATGGTTGGTTCTTGTGTGACAACCATGAATACAAAAGATGTTGGTTCTTGTGTTAACAACATTCATTTCACTTATTGATTTTCTTGCTGCAATAATTTAGCCATGTACTCATTGGAAATAATAATCTATCAAGGTGCATAAGAGAGCATCACTGAGTATAAGAAATCCTTTTCTTTATCTTTATGAATCATGCCAATATGTGTATCAATCGAAATGCAACAAAGTGTCGTTGGAAAAGAAAATTTGGTAAACAGTAAATGAGATGAA
>ML813048.1:30578-49262 GCA_009831015.1 Picea engelmannii
GTGCATGGTGTATTGTGGTGTATTGGTGTAACTCTTATACTATTGTTCATTGCTCATTGGATATAATTGAATGGTTTAAGTATAAGTTGAAAAAGGTTTTAAATTGTACTGGATACTGATTCACCCCCCTCTTAGTATCAACATTGTCTATCTTCCTATGAGGGTAGTCCCTTAGAAAATTTTATTCTTCACATCCCCAACATTTCAATGGTTCTCTCTTTGTATTGTTAGTCTTTCTTGAGGTTGATCCAAAGGTTTTATTTCCACTCAAAGATGGAAAGTTTTTTTGATTCACACTCTTAGTGGGAAATCTCCTCTTAGAATTCTTCCCACAATTCTTAAACTTTGAGGGTTTAACCTCCTTCTTCTTAAATCACATTTTACCTTTCTTCTTCCAGTCCTTGGGATATTCTACCTCATGATTGAATTATTCATAGAAGTACCTAGCCTTCCGAATGGAATCTTCCAAGGTCTTAGGTTCATCAAAATCAATTCTGTTTCGAAAGGACGGAGGCATCCCGCTAAGGAATCATTGCATCTTCGGATTTTCTTCCTTTATATAGGGCACATACCTCAACAACTCCAAAAACTTGTTAATATATTCATCTATGGTGAGTTTTCCTAGTTTGAGTTCATAGAACTCCTTATTCTTGTCATCATAGTACCTTTCAAACAAGTAATTCTTCTTGAAGTATTTCTCAAATTTTCTCCAAGAAAACTCATTCGCATGGATTCCCTTTACATTGCTAAGGTCCTCCCACCATATAGAGGCCTTTCCATTTATGTTAAATATAGCTATTCGAGCCTTCAATTTTTCAGAGTAGTCATGAACTCTGAAGTACTTCTTCAATCCAAGTATCCAAGCTTCTCCTTCTTCCCCCTTTTTTATTTCCCCATCAAAAGTGGGTGGATTGGATTTCTTAAATTCTTCAGGGTCACCACCCTTGGATTAAATCCTCATTTTTATTTTCCTCTGAGACTGTGAACTGGTCTAATTGTTGGATAGTTCCTTGGATATTTCTTCTCATTCACTAGAGGATTCTTCAGATGATTCTTTGATCTTGGAATGCCTCTTGGATCCATGTTGGAACTTCTTGGGAGTGCTTCTTCTTACATTGCTACTTTTAGGACCATGCCTTTGTATATCAAGTGGACTATGGATTTTCTCAAGTTGATGTTTTTCCACATTACTGGGTGATATCCCATGCTATAATTGTCTTTGTATATCCAACGACCTTTGTAGTAAGACAAAATTTATTTCAATTTTATTTTCTTTCTCTTTCATAAGCCTCTCATTATCGTCCTTAAATCTTTGTAGCTCTACCATGAGACTTCTTACGGTCTAATCCAAATATGGAGGGGTTTATACCACTCTCCTTTCATCAGTCTCATATTATCTGTTATGGGATCCTTCTCCCATCTCATGATATGTCACTATCCTTTACTCTTATAGCTTTTCATGGAAATCCATTGATTGGTCAAGCACTGATAATCAACATTTTATGTTTTTCACTTATCCATTAAATCATGGACAACATATAAAATAAAATTACATAATATGAAATAAAATTTCTTAGTTATCATATAACAACATCATTCAATTTAGGTTTAAAAAATATAAAAACAACAGAAAGGCATAATCCTCTATTCAGTAGTAAGGTTTTAATAGGATTTTATGAATAAGGTAGGGTAGGGTTACCTCCCCCTTAAAAGTTCTCTAAGAAATTTTATCCAACTCTTTCGTGAGCCCAAGTAGGCCAAGTGTTGTTGCATACTATGATACCACTATATAACACACCCAACCCCTTAAGTACCTTTTAAGGGATGGGGTATTAAAATTTCACTTCTTCTTAGACATATCGAGGTCTACTCTTGAGGGAACCAACTTATCTAGCTCGTCAAGAGCTTTCCAATGACTGTAATTATGCTAAAATCCAATCTTGATGTCAAATGTTATGGCCTTCCAAAGTTCTTGGCCCTCATTGGCCATGTGCCACCTCAATGCCACATGGCATCCACGTGGCTTCATATCCCATGTGTCATCTGACGTGACATGACCATGGCTCCGACGTGGCACTTGCCAAATGGTTCATCGATCCATGGTTATGATCCCATGGAACCTCACATCATCATCATCGGGATTTTATTCCCATGGATTGAAAAGACCCCAACCAAATGTTTCTATGATGATCCATTAATCAGGCCTATCCTGGATCCAAAGATTTTCACATCGATCATCCAATGACCTTAAGTGAGTCGGTAACTATAAGGTACACAATGTTTAACACCTACTCTTTAATCCGCATATTCCTCAATGATGACACATCTAGATATGATGGTACAGATCTCATCATCGTCTCTTTCAATGAAATCGATGAACGGTTAGGATCTATCAACAATTAGATCCTACGGTCCTAGGTACAAGCATCCGATGAATCTAACTGTGTTGGTGATCCCAAGTAGAAGGGAGGTTATTTCCTATACTAACCAACGCTTACGTTGATCATGTGGTACCTAACATAGATCGACGACTATCGCCTGCCATGCTCTTATGAAAATAAATGGATCTCGTTATTTCACCGATGCATTTATCATCGTTGACATTCTTGGTTGGCACACAACCTTTCCAACCCTTCAAATTTTTTCGATGATACATCGACAGTCTAGATCTCGTTGTTCCCACCTCCTCGATGTGATCGACGATTCTCAATGGTCCCCAGACCCATATCATCATCAATTTTCCTCTCCAGACCCTCGTTAGCACTCTGCCAACGTATGGTTGAGATCTCTTGAGTGGAACATCTAACGGTTTAGGTTATGATTCAAAACCTAAGGGCCTCTTGGCCATTTGGGCCCATTCAGGATTCCTATGATCAAACAATAGGTGACACATGTCACCCCAGGAACCAGTAGGCATGCCATGTCACTTGTGACATCATTTCCCATTCTATATCCTATTAAAGGCTCTTTAGGAATCTACAATGGAGATTAAATCCAATCTAGTGTCGATCAACAACTCTCATCACATCAACGATGACTTCATTGTCGTCGAAATTTTTGGCCAACACATGACCTTGCCAACCTTTCAAACTTCGAAGAATGACCAATATATTCTAGGATGTTCACATACATGTGTCAAATCCTATTAGTAGATGATTTGATCTCTGCAGGACATGTGGCACCATCACCACCTGAAACATGGCATTCATATTTCCCACAAAATCTCACCTACAGGTGCCAAATCACTATGTGACGTGGCACCTTTTATGCTTAACATGTGGAACTATCCACATCATCCTCTTGATCTCTTAAATAAATATTAACGATCTATACCATCTGTTGATTCCCTTTGATCTTGATAGATAGACAGTCCAAATCTCCTCTTGGAGCTCCTCCAATCCCGAAAGATCAATGGTCATGATTTCATCTCAGAGTTCCTTTGATCTTGACATATTAATGGTCATGATTGCATCTTGTATCTCCTTTGATATCGATAGATGAATGGTCATGATTACAACTCAGATATCCCTTGATATCGACATATCAACAGTCATGATTGAATCTCAGAGCTCCTTTGATCTCGACGAATCAATGGTCTAGATCTTCCTTCGTAGTCCCTCCTTTGTAGTGAATTTCCTTCGGGACTACAAATTACTATGAACAGTCTCCTGTGATGAATGAATAAGATAATATCTTGCTCGGGTTTTGATAAATGGTATAGATTTACCTTCAGAGTGCATTTCCTCTGGGACTAGAACTTACTCCGAAGAGTATGCTATGATGAACGACTAGGATCAGATCTTGCTTGGGTTCTGATCAATGGTCCATATCTTCCCTCAGAGTCCCTCCCTCGGAGTGCATTTCCTCTGGGTCCATAATGGAATCCAAATGATGTCCTCCTAAGAATGAATACAATCATTTATCTTGCTAGATTGATGATTTATATCTGGTCTATCCCAAGTCTCGCCTCCACATCGATCAATGGTCAAATCTTGTTGCTGCACCAAATCAACAACTATGATCTGTTTGAGGTGAAAAAAGGATTTATCACTTTCCAAGGAGACTGTTGGGCCTTTCAACGAATCAAATTCTCAAATAAAATCTACCCTTGCTCTGATCAAGGGTCGAGATCTCACCTCAGAGTCTCCCCATCGAAGCTCACCTCCATGTTTTACCCCGAATGGCACTCTACGATGGATGATTAGGATATATTATATCGTCAAATTGATGGTAGATATTTAATCCTACCCCTATATTGATAAATGGTTTATATCTAACCACCATTCCAAATCTATGGTCACTATCCTCCAAGGCAAAACAAGGGTCTTTTTCAGGCTTAATAGTCCGGTCCAAGACTTAACCAAATTTCACAAGGGTTTTCTCCAGTCCTTTTCAATACTTATAATTTTTTAGAGAGATCTCACTTGGCTCCAAGGAATTCCATTTCCTACCTAGGGTGTCTCTATTTAATTGTACCCCAAAACTATTCACTCATTGCAAGGATTCCAATACTGCGCTACAAAGGTGCACACACACACACACACACACACATGATAACCATAGCATATATAGTCACACCAAGATTTGGGTTCATCTCTCAACTTAAACATAACAAGGACTTGAGTTATTTTCATACTCAATCGAACATACATATTCACCAACTTCAAGGTTTCCACAGATAGACAATATTTACAACTATTTTACTAAATACAGACACTTCCCGTACTCAAGGAAAAAATACTTTCCATGTAGAGATATTTCATATAAACACAAGGCCATCTCCAGAAATACACAATCAATCTCACAAGTCATATATTCATATCCATAATCCCCATACTGACCATTCAACCATAAATAATTTCCAATCAACACACAAAGATAACTAAGTTACTTATCTAAAAATTATAAGATGTTGGAAACTACTGAAGGGAGTGCCACTCTCCAACCAACCATAAGAAAAGTTGTACTAATCACCACTATAACCATCCACCCCTGATCTAGGATATGATGCCATGATAGGATGTATATGGTTTTTTAGAAAGTTTTCAAGGAGCATATAGTTCTTCTGCCTTTCTATTTCTCTTATCTCGAACCAGGAAGTTCCTCCTTCTCTTTTCCCATGCTCAGGCACCCCCCAACCATGTGTTTGTATGTCTTCTCCCCCCTGTTGTCTTTTGTCCCTTATTTTTCATGTATTCTTCCCCAAGACCTCGTGGGTCATGTCAGAAGCTTCCCGATGGGTACTCTACCCATTCCTTCATTGATTTTCGATGTAGACTACCCAACTACCATCTTGACTTGTAATCAAATTTCTGGGATGAGGACATTTGAGGGTATACATTGATTTAATTTGATAGGGTACTACCTGGAATGGCCATTTAAACCAGTAATAGCTTCCCTATTGCACTATTCCTCTCATGACATCGTAAACCATGAAGGAAATCCCTTTAATAGTAGTTCAACATCTCCATGTTGTATTAATAACCAAATATTTACATTAGATAACTAATCGAAGGTCCATTGTCTTTCATTGATCACATAATAGTCCTGTCTATATTTTTGGTCATGATAATAATTATATTTACTGAATTGGGAAACATCGGTGTTACTTAACCTCAACAAAAAAATCAAAGAGATTGTTAATCAACCAAGTAATCGACCTCGGGGAAAAATGGACATGTGTAATAGTCTCGTTGTACTTCACAATTGAACTTTGAGATTTATATGTGAAGCCTACAATTCTAGAACCCATTGGGTAAATCCTTCAGTTGAGGGCTCAATCTGATTGGGTAGATCACTTAGCTTCATTAATCAAAATAAATTGCAAGGATTTCCAAGAAAATGGTTGGGTCATCAAGTTTCCATCCTTGTTAATTTGGATCACTTTGAACCTAGTCATCTGAGTAGGGGAACCTATGTTAACCTTATGACAAATAAAAACATGGATAACTATAACATTTTTTCACCAGAATCAATCGAGTCATCTAACTCCCTTCCAACTGAAGAAGTATTCAAAAGTTGGGTAAACAATTTGAAGAATGTATCACACAAGTGGAGCATTGAGAAAATTTTTTGATGGGATTTACCACAAAGTACCCACATAAAACTAAGTATTGACACCACCTCGATCTGGTGTGGAGCCATTGGGGGGGAAACAATAGAATAACTAAGGTACTAGTCAATGAAGTATCAAATCTTTCAAGAGATCAACAAACATATAGGGTTTGAAACTCCAATCCCACCAGAGTTGCTAAGTGACCAATCAACCATTCTCATACCCCTAACAGATGGAGACCAAGAGGAATAAAGAGAGGTCACCCTCTACACAATAACATTCATGTCAAATCTAGACATGCAAGGAGGTACCCTAGTAAAGAGAACTCCAACAAAGAGGAAACAACAAGAAAGAGAAGATAAAGGAAATCAAGAAGTGGTCGACATGGATGCAACTCCAGAGGGAGTAGACATCATTTGGAAAGAGGTATCACAAGAAGATACCACATTAAATTTACATGACCCTCTAATAAGGGAAACAATTGGTTCTATCACAAAAAAAATAGTCGAGAAGATCAAGACACATGAAAAACAATCTCCACAAGACAAAGATGTCAAAATAAATATTTTGAAATTGAGAGTTGGACCACAATTTCATAAGATAATGGCATCATTAAATGTGAAGAAGAATTAAGAAATAAAAACCAAGGAATATCTAGAGAAGCAAATGGAAATGAAGAGGCAGAAAAAACAAAGACTAGATGACCAACATGAACAAAGTATAGGTTGATCGACTCCAACTGTGTCACATCGGTCGAAAATAACCAAACTTGACCCAAGTAGAAAACTTGTTCCAATGAAGCATCACATAGATACAAGCATAATCAATCTCACAAGGAAATCACCACCACCTAAGTATACACTGAGTGTCGAAGAAAGAAGAGCAGATAAAGAGGTGGAAAAACAAAAAAATAAATCAAGGAAAGGGTGTCGACAAGTATCATTAGCTGAAATGATTTTAGACTCTCCTCCCAATAGCAGTAACGAAGGAGGTGCAATGCACTTGGGGTCAGAAGACATCGACTAGAATTTACAAAATGGAGCTTCCAAGAAGTAGACCACAGTTGGTTCGACACCACTCGACTCGACCCAACCTGAATTCGGCCCAAGAAAAACAAGTCGATCGATTCACCCCAATTCACTCATAGCATCAGGAGTGCCAAAGCATGAAGAAGGAGAGAAAACTATACACACTCTGGGGTCAACAAACACTAACCCCATACCAAATTTAGTTGGTATAGAACCTATCATAATCCCATCCTAGGATCCAGACCCCCCAAAAAAATCTATGTAAGAACGAGAGAAAATCCAAATGGAGAAGCAATCTGAATAGGAATATTTGACTTCCGATAACAAATATCAAGGAAATGAAGACAATAATGTCGATATAAAATATCCTAAGTATGGAATCCACCCACCAAAGATTCCTCCTCTAGGAATTTCTCACAAAGATCAGTCAGATCCCCGAGAAGAGACTGAAAAAAGAGAACATAATCATCCAACAGATCAAGGGAGCAATGAAAAGAATGACAAGAATGAATCTAACACATGTACAAGTGTAGGCCCGGAGAAGAATCAAGAAAATAATGGAAAAAATGACCAACTAAACAAAGGCACCGATGCAGATAAAGTAGAGAGAAAGAGCTTAGAAAAAATCAAGAGAAACAAAATGTATAAAATATAACAAAGAATAATAAGAAATATACAATCCATTGGAAAGATAGTTCTTCAAAAACAACTACCTTTACAACCTTCATTCTAGTTGGGTCGACAGATCCACCTGTAGAAATATATTTGACCCCGCAGTTACATCCGATGCAAAAATGATCGACCTATACAATGAATTCTAAAATTAAGCGACCAATGTATGGAAGAGAGACATGAGAGATGGCACTCAACTTATAGCAAGGAGAATTAAGGAGAAACAAATTTTGAAGGATTGTGAACATCTTTCCAAGGATAAAATGGGCATAGATCATTTGATAGGGGGAATCAACCCATTGGCAGAGAATAAAAGGCTAGTCAAAGAATTCATTGACTCGGGTGCAAACAATTAACATGAAATTCAACACTTGAAGTGAACAAACAAAGAAATCAAGAAACTACATAATCAAATAGTTAGACATAATCAGGACATAATGGCTCAACAAACAACAACAATCTTACATGTTGAGTATGGAAAGTTCAAAGAAGTACAAAAAAAATTTGAAATCATCACCTCATAGGAGGCCACTTTAAACATAGTGCTCAGTAATTGGCCTTCATACTTTTCTCTCACTTATGACAAATTGAAAGCAAAAAAGTCTATAATTTTCAACTTGAGAACAATGTGACTGCACATGACTGACCAAAAATCCAAAGTGGCCATCTCAAATCAAATTGAAAAAGAAAAGGCAATCAAGGAAGAGTTATCTAAGAAAGAGAAGGAGTGGCTAAAAGAAGAAACTAAAGCTCAAATGGAAACTGAAAAAATCCATCAAAAACCTTGAACATGTCAAAGAGAAAACACAAGAAGCAAAGAAGAACTTCGAACCAGAGTCGACAATAGTAAAGGAAGCTCCTTTATCAGACAATCTTGAATTTTTAGGAAAATTAAAATCAGTGGGAATATAAGAACAATACTTCATAGAAGACTGGAAAATATTCTCACAACATTTGAAACAAATAGCTATGATCATATATTAGAAAACATTTGAGTGGTTGCTGCAAAAACCACCAGAACAATCGGGGGCTACATCAACATATCGAAACCAATTCTATTTTTTCAATCCTACACCATCTGAGTCGAACATCCCAACCGCCAATCACTATTCAAGGACCCCAGAGGTAGTCATTGAAGGATTAGAAGAGTCACATGTGCAAATCAAAACAAAACCTATGCCACCTAATGTACAACTGCAAGAGTGGGTAATCCCTGAAGAAACTAATGGATAGATATTGCAAGACGAAAAGATTCCATAATCAAGCAATCAACACTCAAGCAAATTTTGAAGTGCTAGTCAACAACATAATATTTATTCTTACTTCTTCTCATTCTCAAAGACTATAATTCTCTCTATTTTTCAAAATGATGTAAACCAATGGTGAACAAATCTTCAGGGGTGACAATAGATTTTGTCAAAAAGTTTCAAAGGGATATGTCGTAGGGGCTAGTTAGCTCTACTGACTAGACTCGTCAGTCGAAAAACCAAGTTGTCTGTAGAATTCAGTTAGGGAATTTGGTTGAATAGATATTTAAGTCAACTAACCATGTAGTTAAGAAGTGTAACCGAATGATAATTGTATAACATGCATATATATATATATATATGTGTGTGTGTGTGTGTGTGTGTGTGTGTGTGTTTCTATGTAATGGAGAGAGAGAGGTTGTTTTATCTATCTAATAAAATGAATTGATGGCTCTCCCACCTTTTGTGTATTCTTACTTATGTCTCTATGTGTAATTATATATGATGTTGTGATATATGTTTCTCTATGTAAGGATCTACCAATAGCTTCTCGTACTTTCCCTCAGATTACAACAATACACCATTGAGTTTAGAAAACAAGCCATTATGTTGGGAACAACACCCAATAACTTAAATGTACTCCTTAATTATCTTAGTTGTCTCCACATTCATTTAAGGAGGAAAATGATGCTCTTTAAACCTATGAACACTGATGAGTTATGTGTGCGAGCATAATATTTAGATATGGACAAGAAGAAAGGACAACCAAATGGTTCCAAGTAGAAATATCACCAAGCCACTTCCAAGGAGAGAAAGAAGAAGTGGAAAGGAAAGGATAAGAATACAAGAACCAATACACATTAATTCAAGGATCCATGCAATCGATGTAATCATTGTAACATCAATGATCACACTGAATATTAGTGTTGGAAGATACATCTAGACATGAATCCAAAGAACGACAAGAAGGATGCTAAGAACAAGAACATGCTACCCATGGATTCAGGAAGCTAGGTAGAGATAAATTCAAACATATACAAAAATATTGTTTGCACTACAATGAATAAGGAGGTGAACTTAAGTAGCTTCCATCCCAAGGAAGAGAAAGAGATAACTAAACTCTTCCATATAAATATCCAAGTAAAGAAGAAAAAGGTGGATGTTCTATTTGACGAAAATTGGTAGTCCAACCTCATAGTAGAGGATTTGGTAAGTACATTTGGATTGGAAGTTCATGACCATCCTCTTCCATACCAATTGGGGTGGATAAACAAGGAGGTGGAACTTAAGCTCAATAAGCAATGCAATATAAGTTTTTCTATAAGTGAAAACTATATTGATGAAGTGGAGGTAGATGTAGTACAACTTGATGTGTGTAGTGTAGTGTTTAGAATCCCCTACATATATAAGAGGGATGTGATCTTCATGAGGAGAGAAAACAAAAACCACTAGATCAACAATGGGGAGTCCTTAATCATAAATGTATACAAATCTAAATATGAGATCACTCTAGTAGGTTCTATCCAAGATAAGAAACTGATTAACTTAGGTAGGAAGTTTATATTTCTCTTCTTGAAACAAAGTAAACAAGTAGAAGAATCAATAAAGGTAAAGGAATCTATAGAGGGATGTACTAAAGAGAATACAAAATAGTTGGAGGAGATCTCGTAGGTGTATAAAGAAGTGTTTAAGGAGTCTAAAGGGTTTCCATCCAAGAGAGAAATGGAGCATGAGATACAATTGTTACCTTACTCCTCGTTGCCAAACATGGGACTATGTATATAGTCCATAATAGAAGTGTATGAAGGGAAGAAATAGTTGGAACAAATGATGGAGTAACGAGTAATTTGACCAAGTGCCTCAACTTGTGGGTTTCCTATGATCATACCATCCAAGAAATATGGGACTTGGAGAATTATATTGACTATTGGGCTCTGGATAAGATCAATGACTTGTCATATTAGCTATAACATTCCAAGTACTTCATCAATTTTGATCTCAAATAAAGATACCACCGGGTATGAGTAAAATAAGAAGGCACCTTGAAGACTTTATTCAAGATGAGGTAAGGTTTATATGAATGGTTGGTCATTCCTTTTGGTTATGTAATGCACCAATGACATTTATGAATTTGATGAATGATTTATTGTGTCTCTTTATAGACTCTTTATAGATTAATTTGTAATAGTGTAATTGGATGATATATTGATTTATGACATTTATGGCTTTCATATATCTAATCTCATGCAAGTTTTATATACCTTGAAAAGTAATCAATTGTTGGAAAACCTTAAATTTTTTTAATTTACACAAAAAACCTTGCTATACTTAGGGTATGTGATTGGTGAATGGGATCTCAATATTGATCCCATGAATATGGAGCCTGTCATCAAGTGGTAACTCCTACTGATGTCATTGAAGTTAGGATCTTTGTGGGAGTTACACAATATCTTTATAAGTTTATATAAGCCTTTTCAAATATGGATACACCACTCCATACCATAAAAAATAGTGACAAGATTTTTTAATGGGAAATAATAAATAGAAGGATTATAAAGAGATGAAATGAAAGATTAGTCAAAAACTAGTTCTCATATTACCTAATTTGTAGAATCCATTCGAAGTGGAGATGGATGTAAGTGTATATGATATCATTAGAGGTATTGATCTAAGGAGGTAAGCTAGTATGATATCATTTTGAAATGTTCCATGGTAGAGTATTGAAATAACCTATATATGAAAAGGAACGCTATGCTCTATTTCAAGATATTAAGAAATGGAAGCACTAACTCGTGGGTAAGGAAACCATCATCCACAACGATTACTAGACACTAAGATATTTCTAGGCCTACAGTAAGCTTCAACAAACCAAAAATTTAAAGTGGATAGGATTTTTTAATGTAATTTCATCTTATCATCAAATATAAGAAGGGTGGTACTAATAAGTTGGCATACATCCTTTCAAGGTTACCCACACCCAAGATCACAACGTTGGGTACTCTTATCCACATGTAGCCTTTCACCCATGATGCATATATAGAGGAATACACAAAATATGAGGACTTCAAGTAGGGATAATTTTAAGGATGGAAATTTATCTCAAAATGTAGAAACCTTGGCGGATCTTACTAGTCCTTAATCTAAAAACTATAAATATTCCAATTTATAAGGATTTTGTATAGTTTTTATAAAATTTGGGCTATTTTTAAGGTAAAATTATTTTATTATATATAATTTGGGCAAAGCGTGTTTTTAAAAAGTGGAAATTAGAAAATATTTTTTTGGGAAAAAACATGGAAAATTATCCCATGGGAGAAATTTAGCCCCTAACATTTTTGCTGACTTCAATGAGATATTTCAGTAGCTAAGGCCAAGTTAATGAAGAATAAGGTGGTAGAAATGATGACTACCATATCTAGGATAGGTTGATCTACAAGTTGGATAAGGTCTGTCTTCCTAAAGGATAAATATTGTAGCTTATCAAAGAGGCTCAAACCTCCAAAGTTGCAGGGATTTTGGTGTTGGGAAAATAGTGTCCAACCTACAAAGGTATGTGTGTTGGTCCACAATGCAAGAAGTTGTGGCTTGGTTTATCAAAGGATGCATACTTAGTTGTACTAGTAAACCCAATAATATGAAGAAAGTTTTATACCATCACTTACCTATACATGCTAGACCATGGGAGGGCATATCCATGGATTTTGTGGGTGGTTTTGCAAGAACTAGGAGGGAACATGACTATCTAGTAGTGTACATATTTAGTAATATGTGAATTCTCATGCCTAGTTATGATACCATCAAGGGAAAATATGTGACGATCATGTTCTTTGAAAAGGTTTATGTGCACTTTGGGATACTAAGGAGCATCATCTCACATGGAGATACCATATTTCTCAATGCCTTTTGGAATACACTTTGGGAGAATATGGGCATCTATTTGAAGTGATATATAGCTTTTTTTCCACATATGGATGGGCAGATAGAAGTAGTAAACAAGAAATTTGTTTATCATTTGAGGGGTTACAATCAGAAGCATCCAAGAACTTGAGATAGAAATTTGATTTATATTCAATTCTCATATAATAAAGTAGTCCATACTTCCACTAGTAAGTCCTTTTTTGAATATTTAATTGTATATTTTCCAGCTTCACCTTTATATGTTGTATATATGGACAACAAGGAGGTTGAGTGAGGGAAGACACCACAATAGAAGCATTAAAGGTTGAAATATTCATCAACAAGATTAGGTAGATCCATTTGAAAGTACAAGAGACATTGTAGAAGTCAGAAGAAAAGTGCAAGGCCTGAAATGACCAACAAAGAAATTACCAATAAAGAAATGGGAAAACATTCATGGAGGCCAAGTTTGGTTGCAACTAAATGGAGAAAGGCTATAGGGTGCTAGTAAGAATACCAAGGATCCGTTGTGACGTCCTTTAAGTGTTGGAGTGGGCAGGTGATAACAACTACAAACTTATTCTATCTCCATATATGCACATTTACTTGTTAGTGAATGTGGAAAATTTGAAAATCTATGAGCTATTCATGTTAGACCAAGAAAATGATGGACAAGTCTTATCTACCATAGAGAAATTAGCACTAGAAGCTTATATAGAGTTAGAAAATGATGCCACTTTTCATAAGAGGTCAAGAAAAACTAAATGAAGGTAGAATAGACTTTGGCAGGTTGGGTTTGTTATCCCAAAATCCTAGGGATAACTAAGGAGATGATGTCTCGAGGCCCTCATGCTGGAGACATGGAGTACCAAGAGATAGCCTGACCAATATTTTCCACTTGCACAGACAGATATCCACCTCACCACCACAACTCTAGGTTCATCACGACGATATCCACCACATCAACTAGCTTTCAGAAAACATTGGGTCTTGCTCCATCAGGTACAAACTAGGTATTATGGTGAGTGTCATTTCAATATTTGAGGAATTTGAGTTTTTTTCATCTATCACTGCTTTTGATTATGTAACGCTTGATTGGACATTATTCTCTTTTCCCTCTTTTACTTTGATGGCTGACATTGCGCCCTAGCAAGTGGGTCACCCTTACAGATAGGTTTTCTACTGGGAGGTCCTATGAATGAGTCATCATTCCATTCCTGACCATACTTGTCACTTTCCACACTTCATGCCCTCATCTCCTTACCTTTTTGGATTTTCAAGTATACTGACCTAAGAAAGGGTTGTCCCTCATCTCATGTAAAGAAGGGGCTAAAGTCCCAGAGGCTTGTAGTTGGAAAAAGATAAAATCCAATCATTAAAATTCTAGATTCTCACCCAAGGATCCCGAGGACAATGAAATGGATCTCATAAGAAACTGATGGGCCTCGTGAAAAATAAGTAATAAAAAATGATAACCAAGGTGAAGCATGTGTGGGAACTATTTTTAATGCTTTTGTAGAAGCCCCACACATGTTTTCAACTTGGGGAAGCATAATGTGACCAGGGTAGAGTCAAGGTGTGCACAGTGTTTCATTCTTAGGTATAATCCCCACCTTGGCTTCAACTTGGAAACATATTAAAAGAATAAAAGTCAATAAATGGGGTTGGAAAAAGTTTCATTGAAAACGAAGGTGTGACACACCCTTTACAAAGGAACCCATAGATGAGACACTACAACCCCTTGTATGCCATGAACCCCATGCCCAAAAGTCCCCCCCCCATCCATGACACCTCATCCACATGACTTAGAAGGAGGTACCCTTGGGAAAAACCCCTAAAATTGAGTAACGATTCACCCAATAGGTCATTTTGCCAACCCTCCCATACCTAAACTTGAAAAATTACATAGGGTCTTTGAGCATTTGTTTATTTTGATGAGGTGGTTTGGATGTACATCCTTAGATGACTCTTTTATTGATTTGATTTTCTCATAATAATGCATTTGATTTGATATCCTTGGAGGGCGTATCCATTTTCCTTTGTAGGACCTTGTTGGTGGACAGTTTTAGAAGAACAAGCCTAGCTTGGGCTTCCATGGGGATTGAAACCAACAAGTTGGATGCCAAGGGCCCACACTTCAGATGATGATGGCATGCCTTTCAAGGCCTAGGGAATGTTTTACAAGACAGGTATTCCAACAGAGGATGAACACCTTCAGTAAACACTCACAAAACCAGATCAAAGATCAACACACCGATGTTTTGATGTGGTAAAACCCCTATGGGGAAAAATCCATGGACCCAACCAACATGACCACTTGGATTAGTTTATTAATGCAAAATAAAAATATTACAGATAGATTTTACAAGAGATTTTCTCACAATCGATCATCGAAAAATGACCCTCCATGCTCTTTAAATAGAGATCATGGACCAATTGGGTGTTAAGCCACAAATCAATGGCCATTAAGATCAAGGAGAATATGAACCATCAGATCACTCTATGTCAGGAACATATCATGACCGTCAGATTTCATAACTACAAATTCATACTAATGCATACTAAAGAAACACACTAAGAAACACACTTTTACCTAACGACACATTAGACCAAGTAGATATTAACTAACTCCTAAGTGTATAAATATCCTAACATCCCCCCTTAAGAACAACTTGGGATAGGATTGAAGGATTTACAATAGTGAAACAATAGGAGAAGGAAGGAGGAATTAGAGCCTATCCCCCCTTAATGACAACTTCCTGAACTCCTAACATATATGGAAGTTTGGAAAACTTTGCTTCTGTAAGAGACTTTGTGAAAATGTTTGCAACTTGATCTTCAATAGGGAAAAATAGAAATTAAATAACTTGGTACCATGTTCGACAACACAGGTATTCCAACATAGGATGAACACCTTCAATAACCACTCACACAACCATATCAAAGATCAACACATCAATTTTTTGACGTGGTTAAACCCCTATGGGAAAACATCCATGACCCTGGCCATTGAGGCCACTTGGAGCAGTTTATTAATGCAAAAGAAAAATATTACAGAGATATTTTACAAGAGAGTTTCTCACAATTGATCATCGAAAAATGACCCTCCATGCTCTTTAAATAGAGATCATGGACCAATCGATTTTTAAGCCATAGATCAATGGTCGTTAAGATCAAGGAGAATATGAACCGTCTGATCATTCTATGTCGGGAACATATCATGACCGTCATATTTCCTAACTACAAATGCATACTAAAGAAACACATGTTTAACTAACGACACATTAGACCAAGTAGATCTTAACTAACTCCTAAGTGTCTAAATATCCTAACAGAGAACACCTTGGAGGATCTTTCTCAACCCCTACATGGAAAATGACTTTCTTGAAAGGGCCAAAACATCACATTTTGAGGGCTTGACATCACCCTAGGGCTAGCTAGGTTTTGGTGATGATGATGGACACTTGGCACATTTTGAAGAAAGAGGCCCATGGATTGTGGAAGAAATTCTTTGGTTGAAGACTATTAGCCTTTAGATGCCTAACACTTCGTCCTCCAACTCAATGACTTGACCAAAAGTGCCAAACGTTGCCCAAAATGAGGGTGACATCATGTTTCTAGGGTTTCTCTTATGTGAAAAACATAAATTAAATAAAATTTATTTTGTAAAGGTGTAAGATAATGGATGTTGACCCCTTATCTTGTGTTTTACCCTAAATTTTGTGGACAAACATGTTTTAGGACATTTTGTATAAATAGAGATCATTTGTATCTCATTTGGACATAACTCTCTCATTGTGATAAGACTAATGGGTAAGATCACGAATGTGGGTAACACTTTTGTGAGAATTGGGTCATGAAAATTGCTAATGACAATTTTTCGGTCGAACAATTGATTTTTTTTTGACAGAATTATTTTTGACCGAGTTTTGTTTTTGGCCAAAAGTTAAATCTAATGACACACTCAAATGACATGGCACCTAGTGCAACCGAACATATTTTTTTTGTTTTTTTTTTAAGTTTTTTCCATTAAAACTAACTTTCGGGGGAAAAATACTAACTTTCAACTGAACTATCAGTTCAACCGAAAACCTGTAACTATGGTACTTTTCGGAAAAGTATGTGTTCGCTTCAGTTTTCTCCAACTTTAGAAGGAGCAGACTCCATAAAATATTGTGACTCTAGTTTTGGAACTACTACCAACAGTTTTAGATTGAATCTACTTTCATTTGATAGAGTTTGTGTTCAATTTAATTGTTTTTTAGTAATTTTAGTTAATTTTATACAAAACATGTCTCCATATTATTTTTAGATGACATAATGATTCAGTAAAATGAAAAATCAATATCTGCAATAATACACAGTCAGAAATTATGGGAAATGTATATTACAGTCGAAAATTATGGGAAATTATTGTCCTCTTCAAAAGGGTATTTTTAAGTTTTACTTTTAAATCAAAATTAAGGCACATACATGGAGTCTCACTAAACATGTTTAAAATATGCAACTTTTTCAGATTAGTCAAATTAAAAAAATTGTAGAAATTATAATATTCATCCGTTAAATTCAAAACTATAGTCATGCTTTAATATATTCTATTTAGATTGTTGCAGCATAATAATGAGTACATTCACATATAAAAACATAACTCATTATTAGTCCCTTCATTTTTAAGGAACATACTGTCAAAAAATTACTAAATTGACATATCAAATGTCAATAAAAAGATTTCAAAAAATATAAAGCTAACAAGATTCATGACAAGTTTTGTTTTTACTATAAAGTGAAATTCTAAATAAAAATAATATTTTTTTTTACCGGAAGTTGAAAAAATTATGAAAATATTTTTTGTTTTCTCAAAAAACAACGAAAATGGACACCCAGATTCATGGTTTTACCCTAATGGTTTAAATTTTCGCTAGACTTGATCATTTTTGGTATCTCTCTCTCTCTTGCAAATGAATTTTGGTGTTATCTCTTGGTGAATGTATGAGGCTAAGTGGTGCACACCTCTTGGAAGATCTTGTTCTTTCTTGTGGATGGTTTTATCTTGGTGAAACTAGGGTTTGATATTGCAATCTTCTTGTTTGGTAAGGAAAATATGGATCCTTCTTTCTTATTTCATGATATTGTTGGATTAAAATGTTAATGTTTATGCCATTATTATAGTTCTTTGCATTTCATTAGATAAGAGCATAATATGAACAAGATCACTGAGAAATACACATTCACAAGAGACACAACATTTATCCTGGGAAACCCTCTAGGGGAAGAAAACCCAACAAAAACTTCCTTATCATAAATGGCTTATACAATGTTCAAGAGATAACTCAAACCAATACAGAAAGTCCTCTCCAAAAGATGCGCCACTCTTCTTCTCCTCTCTCCAACTTCTAATTGCAGCTTGCCTCATAAGAGAATGAGCAAGTGAGTTGTGTATGTAAGAAGTGAGGCGCTAGCCTCTTATTTATATCAACTTGGCACGTGTGAAAGGTCACAATCTAGCAGGGCCAACCTCTCACTCTGGGTGGGTAAACCCACCTTTAATTAATTTTGGGTCTTCCATTATAACTGCTGGGGATGACTTCTTATTCTACCCTTTGTCATTGTCCGATGACCAATCCGCAAAAGGGGATTTAATACAATAACAAAATAATAATAATGACATGATTAATCCACAATGGGGATTTAATCCAATAACAAAATAATAATAAGAATGCTCTTCGCAGTTACATTATTTCAACACTCCCCCTTAACAAGAAGGGTATTCTTCATCAGCATCAGG
>ML813048.1:53758-66682 GCA_009831015.1 Picea engelmannii
ATGTGTCTTCTCCAGGTGATACAGATCCTGAGAGAGCTGAGATTAAGACATGGTCCTTAATCATCTTCATAGGTGGTTCTTCATCTTTGGCAATGTGAGCATGTTTCCTTTTGTGCTTCCTCTTGTACTCTTCTCTTCTGACTGGGAAATTGTTCTCCTTGTGTCCCATCTTATCACAATGATAACATTGTATAGATGAGAGATCTCATCCCTTGCGTTGTCCTTTCTTCTGAAAATTTCTTGAATGAGATTCTTGATTGTTGAACTTGTTTGATGGTTGTAGTTCTCTATGAGATTCCCTTTTGAAGTAGGGTTTCTTCCTTCCTCCTTTTGTATGAGTAGCTAGGGCTTGATCATCGTCCCTTGCTAGTAGTGCTTCATGGTTGGCTACCCTTGTCTCTTCTTGGGTGCATTCTTCCCATAGGATTTCAAACTATAGTTTTTCCTTTCTGCCGCATACTAAATAGATGAAGGCATCCCAAGGTCTTGAGAGAACATTTAGGGAAGTCATTACAAATTCATATTCATCGATGGTGTCTCCAATCGCTTTCAACTGTTCTTTTATCTCGGAGATTCGGGAGAAGTATTCTTGAATCATTTCTCCTTTCTGCATCTTGGTATTCTTCAACTGAGTTTTGAGATTCATCTTTTGATTGATGTTCTTTCCTTCATATAGTTTTCTTAGAGCATCAAACATCTCCTTCGAGGTTTCTTTTGACGATACATACGGGATCAGGTGGTCTTTGATTGAATCTGCAATGATTCTCTGAGCCCTGATTGAGTCCTTCTGATGCTTCACTTTCTCTACGACATCTTCAGGTTCCTTCACTTCTTCTTTGATAAATATTAATAGGTCATTCTCTGCAAGGATCAGATCGATCCTATACTTCCAGGCATGAAATTTGTCTATGCCTTCTAATTTCTCAACAAGCTTTGTGCTTGCAGACATCTTGTACTTTCGGCAACAAAAATAACCAAAAATTGAAAGTGCTTGAAATCAAGTTTTGACCTTACCAGGAGGTGCGCTTGGATGAGGCGAGTAGCCTAGTGTCCTCAGATATGAGAAAATCCAAATTTTACCCCGTCAAATCTGATCTGTGGATTTCTGGACTGGTGCCTCCGGTACTTTTGGTACTCTGGTACTTCTGGTACTGGTTTTCTGGTACTTCTGGTACTTTTGTGAAACTAGGGTTTCAATTTTTGAGAGATCCAGCCACTGAAAAGGTGCGCTCTAGGTGCCAAATTGATCCTTGGGGGAGGGCGTAGCTTTCTAGGAGGCTAGGGAGTTGAAAATACTCACTTTTGCAAAACCCTAATTTTGGGGTACGGTAACAATGAAATTTTTCCTCTTGCAATTTGTGCTTCCTTCAGGTTGGCTCTGAAACCATGTTAATGTTTATGCCATTATTATAGTTCTTTGCATTTCATTAGATAAGAGCATAATATGAACAATATCACTGAGAAATACACATTCACAAGAGACACAACATTTATCTTGGGAAACCCTCTAGGGGAAGAAAACCCAGCAAAAAATTCCTTATCATAAATGGCTTATACAATGTTCAAGAGATAACTCAAACCAATAAAGAAAGTCCTCTCCAAAAGATGCGACACTCTTCTTCTCCTCTCTCCAAATTCTAATTGCAGCTTGCCTCATAAGAGAATGAGAAAGTGAGTTGTGTATGTAAGAAGTGAGGCGCTAGCCTCTTATTTATATCAACCTGGCATGTGTGAAAGGTCACAATCTGGCAGGGCCGACCTCTCACTCTGGGTGGGTAAACCCACCTTTAATTAATTCTGGGTCTTCCATTATAACTGTTGGGGTTGACTTCTTATTCTACACTTTGTAATTGTCCGATGACCAATCCACAAAAGGGGATTTGGTCCTTATACAATTACCGACATGATTAATCCACAATGGGGATTAATCCAATAACAATAATAATAATAATAACATGATTAATCCTCAATGGCGATTTAATCCAATAACAAAATAATAATAATGACATGATTAATCCACAATGGGGATTTAATCCAATAACAAAATAATAATAAGAATGCTCTTCACAGTTACATTATTTCAACATAAAAACCCTAGGAGGAGTATAATCACATACACCCTCCATCAAGTTCTTGTCATTTACTAGTTTACAAGTCTTTTATTACAAAGTGTCTTGGAGGAGTACAAAGGGGTACACCCTCCTTGAATCTACTTTGAAGTTGGTTAACATACCCTAGGGAGTAAGAGTATTTACACCCCTAGGGCCTTTTTTGATCTAAATCATGTTTTACGGACTCCATTCACCCAAATTTTAAGGGCACTAATCTGTTTTTTTGTATTGGAGAAATAAAATGTTTGCATTGGAAAATGCATTTTGACGAGATATTGAAATTGTTTAAGTTGGAAACTTTTATGCATGCTAAGATATTTTCACGGCCATTAAGGTGTCTTGATTGGATTGGTATTCTTATATATATAAATAATTAAAATATACATCCATTAGGGCTGAAACAAAACATATTCTTTGCTTGACTTTAACTTGCAGTTTGACCGTGGAAATTTCCTAGTAACCCATTATTTTCATTGTGTTTCTAATTGGTGAAATTTTGGTTGGATTAATTGCTTATTTTCATGGTTAAAGGTTTCTTCTGTAGAAAATCATTGCTACAACCACGTTTCTTTCATAAATATACTCTAGAAACTTATCATTACAACCATCTACTACCACTAAAGTTGTGCTAAAGTGTTGAGAACTTATCTACATGTCTTATGCTTCATAAATCAACTAATATTTGATGCTTTAGGTGGTTAAATATGCAGTAGTTACTTTATTTCATTAATGATATATATATTTATTTATTTCTATAATTAGGGACAACAATATTAAATTGATTTTCCACTTGATATATTATGTGCATACTTGGATTTTCTTATATCTCGGGCATGTACAAACAATTTTCATAGGTGCACAAATACTTGGAAACCCTAAAACACTTATGAGACGTGTCATCAAGGCCATATTCCACCTAGAAACTTGAACTATAGGGGAATCCATTCATAAGTATAATTTTCCATCTCATTTCCCCCTAGGGTCACCCGAGACCCCCCCCTTGAGGTGATCACCTCACCTATAAAGTGATGGGAATACCTATCCGAGGTGACAGTGGGTAGGTGTTCTCTTAGTTGTTTCCATATTTTGTTTTTGGTCAGGATTTAACCAACCTACAACTTGTGAGATAACAGTTTGGAGTCGTTGCCGAGGAGGATTTTGAATCCTCTTTCGTACTCGAACGGAGTTTTGGAAAGATACCATCTCAAAGCCTTACCCCTAGATTTCTTGGTGACTCCACTTGAAGGACGTTCCCCTTCCACCTTTGATGAACTCATCTGACAACTCCACCTTCCCAATATCCATCTTCCATTAAGAATTTTCCTCCAAGGAGATTCAAACTTTCTAAGTTTTACCGAAGAAGGCCTCCTCTTAAGTATCCCATTGTAAAAACCATTTTTCAAGGTACCCTTCCCCTTGCTTTTACAGAAATATTCCCATGCGGATAGGTGAACTTTCCCTTGGATTACTGACCCCTATACCAAGACAAAAACAATAATTTGGACACTACCATTCCTATAAACTCGTTTTTCTTATCGAAAAAGAGAGGCAAAGGTAAAGTAGGATGTACTCTATTTATGTAATTTTTCCTAGCTTCTCCTACCCACAAGCTCGATTTGATTCCTGGCGCAAATCAATACCTACAATAAACAACAAGAAAAAATATACTTCCTTCTACTCTAATGGATTAGGAAAAGAAAATCCATCTATGCAAATCAGATTAAACATAGACAAGCACATGAAACCAAATACTTGAAGGAAATAGGCCAATTATATTAGATGATAACTTCAAGAAGAAACTTACAATGTTCATATGACATTGCAGTAGCCTCTCCAAGTCCTCCTTGTCCAACCCTTTCTCGAAAGATCCAAAATCAAAATAACAATGCTTTGCTGATTTTTTCCCTCTTTGTTCACCATGGAAATTTCTCCATTTATAGGATTTGAGAGGATCAACTACATTGGGTATATTTGGAATTAGTTGAGGATATGGCTCCAATAGTTGTGATTTCTTCCTTGAATGCAGTCCTAGAGTTAGATTCGAGCCAAACACTCTCAATCCATCCATAGCTGTCTTTAGAAGAAAATGGGATTTCTTCCAAGATTTACTCAACCAACTCAGTGCTCCCTTAGAATGGGCAAAAAAGAGATACAACGCTCCCCCTGAGATGGATAAAGAGCACTAGCTCTCCTTGTGTATGAGCAGGGGAGCGTTGATATTCCCAAAATTTTCTAATATGAGAAATTCCCATAGAAAAACATTTGTTCCAACTATCAGATCATGGGGATTCTTCTTCTAACATGTTTTAGGGTTTCTATCAAGTGTTTTCATGGTGTCATTTGTGATGTGACACTTAAAGAAAGAGAATGTGACAATTACGACACTTGTGACAAAAGTACGACACTTACAAAAAATGAGAATGTAACACTATTGAAGTGAGGAATTTTGATGTGTAACAAATTGCCACCCAAAGTTTGAAGTCAGAAGATGAATGTTGATAGTTGAAACACTTTTTAGATTCTTCGAAACTAGGGTATGGAGTTGGGGAACCTAGTAGAAGTTGCAGAAAACCATCAAACAATGTTAATATGTGTTCCATTCCCGAGGCATGCATACCTATGCTCACACTGCAAGTGACTCAAAGTATGGCCGCCAATAAATACACTGCGGATCCATGATGATATTGACTAAGGATATGGCCACCAAAAGAAACAATGGAGCTACGAGATGATAAAACATAGCCACATACCAATATAATGTCGATATATGTGACAACATATACATCAACATGCTCAAATTATCTCCTTTGCAGCCTAGGTAAAGAAGATAACAAAGTGAATGATCAACCCAGGGTCTTCATCCCAATCTTGATGTAGTACGAATCTATCCATGTGAACAGATGATTTGATATTGAACATGGTAGAAACCACTTGAGTACTGGTCATTGAGGTATACCGTTAACAAGTTTGAGATGAATCACCATTGATGTCGATGATTTTCAAGGTACTTTTAAAGTACAATCCAACGAATGTGAAAAATGAGTTGAAGTCAAACATTCATGGAATCAATGGGTTAGGGATCATTGATGAATAGCCACTGTCGAATGTGAGGATGCTTTCCATTGAGGCATCCAGGTCCCAAGGTAAAAATGTGTTCCTAAGTCTATTTCTTAGATAATTTGTTAAAGTCGACAAGAAAAGACTCATCGAAGGAGGGCATTGACGTATCCCCCATCATTCAACAAGAAACTTGTCATAGAAAGGTGATAAGATATGGTAGATGAAAACAGACTGATAGGGGTATGGAAAATGGTAAATTTGTGGATGGTTGACTTTTAAGGAGGAAACTTCCCTTGAACACTGAGGTAAAATGTGATACTTGGAAGTATAAACTCAGAGTGGAAAAAAACATAATGCAGTGAGTGGTGAGGCATTCTTTGGATGGGTCAAAGGAGTAGAAAGAATCATAGGATTGGTTCAGTGTGGAAGTCTAAAAAAGTTTCATGTTCAAGGGAGAATACAAGAACTGTCTGAAATTTTTTCAAGGAACTTGACTCACTCCCTTCAGGTTTTTCGTCCCATCTAGAGAGATGAGTACCTATTTTTTATTTAACGAGCTCAAGGAGGATAAAACATGCTCGATATAACTCACCTTTGGTAAGTTTCTCTTCCTTTATTTAATGAAATAGAAGAAGTAAGGGTTCATTCCCATATGGGTCCTTCAATGTGTCGATTATCGAGTCCAGAGAAGGAAAACTCAGTGGTTTTTCATGTTTAGAGAGTCTGAAAAGAACTTAAAGGCAACTCCATGGATTAATTTTCATAAATTTAGTCTCCCAAGCCCGAAAAAGGTGTAAAACAATATAGGGGGGCACTCTTATAGTCATTCTTGATTAGAGTGTTTCTTTTTCATAATTAGTCTCGCGAGGCCAAAAAAGAGATAAACTATCACTCGAAAGATGCGCTTTCAAACCTTTTAACGAGTGTGAAAGGAAGAAAGATCACTCAGAAATTTTTTCATGTTTAGGGAGTCTGAAAAGAGCTTGAAGGAGACTCCAAATAGTTCCTTTTTCATATATATTTTATGAGTCTGAAAAAGAGATAAAGTGTACTCAGTAACCTATTCTCATCTATTTGCAAGAACAAGAAAGAACAAAGAGTAAGCTTGGTAAATTATTCTCATGTATTTATGAGCACAAGAAAGAACAAATACTAAGCTTGTTCTAGAAAAATACTACTACGTTACGATGGGAATGACCTTCAAACAAGGATCACTCCTAGCAATGTGTCTCTCTAGAGGTAGTTTTCCCCCAACTTCTTTGGTAGAAATTAGCAGTTTTTCTCCAACATGATGTCCAGAGGATAGAGACCTACCCCCAAGTGTTGTTTCTGTTTGGCCTGAGATATGATCAATTTATGACAGTTATTAGACACTTTTTGTCGAATGTACATATGTGTTTTTCATGTTTTGAAGGAGCTTTTTGAAGAATTTTATGATAAAATGGTATGATCTACACTAGGTATGTATGATTCATGTTTAATGATAGTATTGAGTATAATTCATCATATTTTTATGCTTCCAAGGATCAGATTCACATTTTTTGGTGTTACAGGGAGAAAACACACCACGTTTCTGCTTCCGACACTCAATCTGACACTCCTTCCAGCACTTGTTCCAGTACTCGATCCGGCACTGTGTCCAGCACCGCATCTTGCAAAAAAACGGAGGGCGACTTGGCAGTTATGGTATTGGCGGCCAGTGATGGGAGAATCAGGAACATGGGTTTTGTTCATGCTTTCCCCCTCCAGCTATTGAACTCTCAAAAACTTAGTTTTAGTTGTTCAAAAGGGCAATTATTGGCTCGCTCCATTTCAGTAGTTAGGGCATCATTTAATGAAAATTGCCGAATTTAGAAGTGGTTCGACCCTCTTGTGGTCGACCACTTGGTCTGTAAACATTAAAAATACCACCGAGGTGGTCATATAATTGTTAAGCATTAGAAGCATCAATGTGATAGAAAGAAACATGATTTTACTCTGTTTTGCTATTTTACATTGCCAGATTATATAAGAACTGGGTTTTTGAGTTTTTATGATGAAATCGACCCGCTGAGTTCGTGGTGTGATTTTAAGAAGTGACCACGACTTGCTGGGGGGGGGCAACATCAGTATGGTAACTGTTCTTTAGTTTGTTTATGCATTTTATAGTTTAGTTGTTCTCTTTATTTCCTGTACATGCATTATCATTTTGTTAATTAGTTTGATGTTGTAGTTTAATTTCTTTGACTCTCTTTTGTAGGTTAGTATGACGGATTGTGTTAGCATGCATTGATCTTGTACTTAGGAACAGATTTGCAAATCCCTAGACTAACCCCATGTGCAATTAGAAATTAGATTATGTCTTTAGTTATGATTTTAGATTCAAATTTAAAACAGAGTTTTAAATAGAATAGAACAGAGTTTTAATTTGAGTTTTCTTCGACAAGGATTTGATGGATGGATAGGATTAATTTCAGTTTTTAATGATAGCTTGCTTATCTCATTTTTATATAGATCTTGTTTAATAAGTTGTTGGTTAATGTACTTGGTAGTTTACTTTGTCATGATTTAATTTATGTTCTTAAGCATTTCTTTATTGCAGTTTGAATTGTTAAGGTACATATAGCATAGTTTCATTTTATATAATTTCTTTCCTAGAGTTAAATTGCAATTGTATTTCTTAGTTAATAGTTGAGTTTAAGTATGAATTTTTCGTACATAGTATAGAAGTACAATGATGATTTCGTTATATTGTTGATGGTTAATAAATGAATATGTAGGGTAATTGACGATTGTTTTTTTCATGGCTAAATTCTCGTTGGATTGTTTAATCCATACCTTTCACTTTGCTATTGAGATTAGTGTTGAGCTTATACCATTTGAATTTTCCTTTGTTGTCAAGTGCCATCAAGATATTATCAAACATCGGAGACATTCACACAACCACCAACATTATATTTGAATTGTCATAGGTTAAAATATAGTTTCTTGTTTTCATAGATCAGAAAAGATAGTTTCTTTCTTTTGTAGATTAGAAGAGATAGTTTCTTGCTTTCATAGTTTAGAAAATAGTTTTATTGTTGTTGTAGGATAGATAGTCTTTTGCTTTGATATATTAAAGATCAGTTTGCTTATCATAGATTAAGAATTAGTTGGTAGTTCTTCTTTCTTTCGATTAAATAGATTTCCTTTCATGAATTAGAAATAGTTTGAAATTTGAATTGAGAACATAGTCCACTTCCCTCTTAGGATAGATAGTTGTTCAATGAGAAGTTTTAATTTGATTACTTGCAGTATAAGTTATCTTAGAGTAGTTAGTTGTTTGCTTGCTTTAACAGGTTAGTTAGTTGTTTTTCTTACTTGTTTACTTGCTTTAATAGGTTAGTTAGTTGTTTTGTTTACTTGCTTTAATAGGTTAGCTAGTTGTTCTTGTTTGCTTGCTTTAGTAGAATAGTTGCTTGCTTGTTTATTTACTTTCTTTCATAGGGTAGTTGCTCATTGAATGTAGGTTGGCAAGTTAAAGTAGTTTGCTTTTGTTATTTTCTCATTGTTATATTCAATAGTTTCTTTTGCTTATTGTTATGAACTAGTTTTCTTTATATAGGATTTTTACCTGCTTTCTTAGAGCTATCCATCGATCCTTGGCCCGAAAGTACTTAGGTTACCTAGTTTCAAGTTGCTTAGTAGGGTTTTCTCATTAGATAGCTTTGCTTGAATAGATTAGCCTTAGATAGCTACCTTCCTTAGTTAGACTATACTACTACCAACCCTTCTACCTTTGGCATATATTTTTCTACAACTCTAAGTTTACTTACCCCGGGTTGACAATTTAATTGAGGGTTTTTAGTGTGTTTTTAGTGCATATACAACACCCATCATTTTTGGCGTCGTTGCTGGGGAGTTGTCTCAAGGTAGGAAATACTTAGGAAATAGATCACTTCTAAAAATTAGCATTAGTTTGGTGGCGAGGGAAATTTAAGACAAGAGGTAAGAACCTACGCATTTGCTATAGCAGTTTCCCCCAAACCCAATGGTATTTTTTCTTTTTTCTTTTTATTTATTTTCATGAATAGACCTAGAAACCAGATGGTAGCATTTTATTTTTATTTTTTATTTCTTTCATGAATAGGCCTAGAGACCCACAAGGTAGATACATTAAATCTAAATAAGACCTTTCAACCAAGGTTCCTTCCAATCTCTTTGGGGGAAGGAACATTCCGCTTATAAAATCCGCAGACAGATACCGAAAAACAGGAGTTAGTTCAACTCAAAGAGCTAAAATAGTCTCTAAAGAGACTAACACAGGGAGCACTATAGAACAATAAATTGAAGCATCAATCATATTGGGTCAGGAGGCAAGACCACTCGAGTCTTCCACATAACCAAACAATACAATATTGCTTTTACACCACCACCAGGAAATCCTAATTTGAAGATATCATAGACCCTGAACAGGTGAATCTTTTGTTTGGTAGTTCAGCCAATGTGATTATCTCTCAAACTGACATAGAAAATTTGGCACCAATAATATCAACCGACTCAAGTAGAGTCCCAAACATCCAATCCGTAGGGAGACCTTTCCATCGAAGGGAAAACTTTTTCTCTTCAAAGATAAAACCACCTAGGTACTCTCTTTTTGGAAACCAACCCAATATGGATGATCAGGAGGACCATAACAATGTAAGACATGGGGAGGAAGAAGAAAGTGGAAACCAAACTGAGACTACCTTCGGGTTTCCGATTTTAGACACCACTCCAAATGTCAACATGAAGAATATTCCTCTCTCAGCACTGCCTACCTTTTATGGTAAAAACAGTGAATATCCAGACACCTTCCTATTTGAATTTGACATCTTGTGTAGGAGCTACAACTATGTGCAGGCTGCCTAGAAATTAAAACTCTTTCCTACCACCCTCAAAGACTCTGCACTAAGATGGTTCATGGGGTTGGGAGAATCCAGTATTAGGTCTTGGGAAGCCATGAAAGACATATTTCTTAAGAAATACCAAGATTACTGCAAGACCAAAGAGTCTCATAATGACATATTTAAAATCCAACAATTAGAAGATGAGACCCTCAAAGATTATATGGAAATATTTGGTTATATCTCCCAGAAGTCAAAATACCATGACCTCCCAGAGGATGCAATTAGGGATCTTTTACTTAAGGGAATTTCATAAGAATATTTAGAGATGCTTAACATGATGGCAGCAGGTGACATTTCTCATAAACCATTTGCTGAAATATGTGAAATGTGTAAAAATTACTCAAGGAGTAGAGCCAAAACATGAAAGAATGATCGGGACCCTTATAATATAAACTTAAAACCAATTAGTTCAGGTGGTATCACGAGAGTAGAGATAGGGAATCTTTTAGAAAAATTTAAGATAGACATCTTAAGCACAATAGGTTCCCATTTGGATACCCTTAAAATAAAAAAGAAACAGGAGGAGGAAAATGCAACAATGATCATATATTTCCCAAGATGCAGGAGGAAGCATTCCTCAAGGGAATTCCCATTAGATAACATTTAAGTTTGTGGCTTCTGTACAGAAGACCATGTGACTGAAAAATGTCCATCATTGCCTAGTTTATTAGCCATATATAGGAGTGTAAATCCTGGGGATTCTTCTTATGAACCTAGGAGGCCATGGTAGCCTAGGAACCAACCCACAAACCCAGATCTATAATCTCAAGTTCCACCTTATTATCAACAACAACAGTGGAACCCATCAGGTTGGCAGAACTGGTCTACTCAGTACCAACATCCTTGGATTCAAGGATGGAGAACAGGACACAACCAAGGAAACCCTCAAGGTCTACCTATCCATATGCCCAACCATCCTTATCCTCAGTTCCCACAGAACACTCTGCAGCTTCTACCAGGTTTTATTCCACCCCCTTTACCTCCTATTCCACAACAACAACCGCTAAAATATCAAAATGCAAGATCCCCAAGACCAACACTATTACCATCACAACCAGTGCTGAATCATAATAATAATCCCCCTCCCTCTTCACAATGTTGAGATGCAGGCCTTCCCGACATATATTATTACTCCTGCTCCATTACAGGAAATTCAACTAAGATCGGGAAAAGTTTTGGAGAGGCAAAGACCTTCAGTAGTCATCTAGGAAGAAGAAGAAGAAGAATAAGAAAACAACAAACAACCCATGGATGACACTAGGTGGGAAGATGTTATTATCCCGAAGAATCAAGAACCCAAGCTTCCCCAAAATGAACCTTCACAAATTACGAAGGTCCCTCCTTATCTAGACCAATTGGTAATCGAGAAACCTACCACCCAACCAGAATATGACATCTTGGATGAATTGAAGAATATTTATGTCAAGATTCCCCTACTTCAAGATATTAAAGACATTCCAATCTACAGTAAGGTAGTCAAAGAATTGTGTATTAAGAAGCCAGGTAGGAAGCAAAAGGACCCTCCTATAGTACATTTGGTAGGAGGACTTTCTGAGTACATATCAGAGAAGCCAAAACTAGAAAAATATGGGAACCCAAGAAACCCCGTAATGACCATAACCATTAATGAGGTCTCCATTGGAAACACTCTCATAGATCTAGGGGCAGCCATCAATGTTATGACCGCTACTACCTTGGAACAATTGCAGTTACAATCTCTTCTTCGGCCTACCCCAACCATTTTGGAATTAGCAGATAAGACTAGGGTTATACCTGAAGGAATTTTAGATGATATCATGGTTACTTTAGCCTCATGGGAGTACCCAATATATTTTCTTGTCATTCACTCAAAGGATCCTGCCAAGGGCCATCCGGTCATTTTGGGAAGACCTTGGCTAGCCATAGCCAATGCATTTATTGGTTGTAGAGAAGGAGAAATGACCATATCAAATGGTCTTTCTATCCAGAAGCTCACCATTTACCCTCCAGTTCAACCTATTATGGAGAATCTATGGTGGCTTGAATTTCCATACGAGAATGAGGACTGAGAAGAACCTGTATTGCCTAGTGACCATGCAAGGGAACTTCAGAAGCACACAACAAAAAATGTGCTAAACCAGTTCATTTCTGCTATCACATGTGTGGATTTTCCACAGTCTTTTCCCCAATTTGAATACATGTTTGGGGAAGAATTTCAAGAACAATTGGACCCATCCATTTTGTCTTCGACATATTTTATCTTCGAGATAGATGAGTCTTCCATGTCTTATACTATGCCCTATGAGATTAGTCCAAGGAAATGTTTACATATAAACTCTGGGCTAGATGCATATCAATAGAAACAGTTAGTAGATATCCTTAAAGAAAAATCAGGATCATTTGCCTGGGAATACACTGACATGAAAGGTATACACCCCGACACATGCATCCATCACATATATACCCAGGGGAAAGTAACACCTATTAGGAAACCCTAGAGAAGGATGAACCCAACACTTAAAGATATAGTCAAGGAGGAGATCCAAAAGTTGTTAAATGTCGCATTCATTTATCCCATCTCCAACAGTAAGTGGGTATCCCCACTTGTAGTGGTTCCAAATAAATTGACCGGGAAATGGAGAATTTGTGTTGATTTTCAGGAACTCAACAAGGCCACTTTGAAATACTACTTTCCTCTCCCTTTCATTGACGAAGTTCTAGATACCTTGTGTTAAGGTCCTAACCCGCACATAGGTAGATTAATGTATTCGGATGTAATAAAGGTCAATATTAATAAGACCTTTCAATAAAATAGAATAAGGCGGATGTAAGAAGACCTAATAGAAGCTTCCGCTTCTAGAAGGATC
>ML813048.1:72500-82554 GCA_009831015.1 Picea engelmannii
CCTAGCTTGGATATTATTGTAACAGAGCGTTGCTCGATTGGAGGTTGCCCCCTCGAAGAGGCCTGTGAACATTGCTATCTGAATCAAGTGCTATTTCTGTTCAAGTGCTATTTCTGTTGCTATTTCGTATATCATTTCTGTGTCTTGTGAAGCTTATGCTGGATATTTTACTGTTATTCTGTTATTTCTAGCATTTCGTTCTTGTTCTGCATATTTTATATATCTGGTATCTTGCACCTTGTCTGGAAAGAAGTATTTTTCCTTTCTATATGGGTATAGTGGGTAGAACCAGATTCTTATAGCACCCAAGGACCAAGATAAGACTACCTTTACTTGTCCTTGGGGAACCTATGCCTATAGGGTCTTACCATTTGGATTGTGTAATTCTCCTGGAACATTTCAACGAGCAATATTAGGGATATTTGTTGATCTTATTCATGATTGTGTGGAGGTATACATGGATGACTTCACAGTCTATGGAAACACCTACCAGGAAGCCTTAGAAAACTTAGAAAAATTCCTCATTAGATGTCAGGAAATGAACCTATCTCTAAGTCATGAAAAATGAAAAATGTTGTTAATTGAAGGAGTGGTTCTAGGACATCATGTTTCATATGAAGGGATAAAAGTCTATCCTTCAAAGATTGAGGCCATCGTCAGACTTCCACCCCCCAAGAATTAGAAACAGGTGAGAAGATTTCTTGGACATGCCGGATATTACCGACGGTTTATTGAAAATTTTACAAAGATTGTTGCACCTATGTTTGGATTACTAATAAAAGATGTTGATTTTGTTTGGACTGAGTAGTGTCAAACTTCCTTTGAAACCCTGAAAGCTAAGTTTTCTGTGGAACCAGTTCTTAGAGGGCCCAATTGGACTCTCCCATTTCATATATCCACTGATGCCTCCAACACCGCAATAGGAGGGGTATTAGGGAAGAAAGAGGACCAACAGTCCTATGCCATTTATTTTGTGAGAAAGAACTTGTCCCCTGCCTAGTTGAACTACACAATTACTGAGAAAGAATTCTTGCTAGTTGTTCATGCTATTAACAAGTTTCATCATTACATTATAGTTTATGAGATATTTGTACATACTGATCACTCTGGCATTAGATTTCTCATGAATAAACCTATAACTAATGGCCGAGTGGCTAGGTGGCTCTTGTTATTGAAAGAATTTAATATCACTATCCTTGACCGACCTGGAAAGGATAATGCAGTAGCTGACTTTCTTTCCCGAATAAAAAATGAGGATGATGATATCCCTGTAGATGATAGTTTTCCAGATGAGCATCTTTTTTCCCTCTCTTTCAATACCCCATGGTTTGCGGATATGGAAAACTATCTGGCTACTAGGAAGCTACCGTCTCATTTGTCACCTCATGAAAAGCAGAAAATTATTACGTAGAGTGCTAATTACTCTTGGGTTGGGCATGCTCTTTTTCACACAGGTCCTGATTTGATTATTCGTAGATGTGTCCGAGAGGACGAGGTACATGAGATACTACAAAGCTGTCATGATGGACCATGTGGTGGCCATTTTTTGACAAACGTACAACATATAACGTGTTACATTTAGGTTACTATTGGCCTAGCATTTTCAAAGATGTTTCCAAGTATGTGAGAAGTTGTGATAGTTGCCAAAAGATAGGAAGACCTATGTTAGCTGACGAAATTCCTTTGCGTGCCCAAGTTATGATTAGACCCTTCAAAAAATGGGTCCTCGACTTTGTAGGACCAATTTCACCCATGTCCCGTAGGTAGAACTATATTTTGGTTTGTACGGACTATGTCACCAAATGGGTAGAGGCAAAAGACCTATTTGTTGATGTTTGGACAACATCGGGAAGACATTCTCTAAAGATAATAATTAATAATATAATTATTAATTGATTATTAACTATAGTATATAATAAGTAAATAATAATAACAAATAGTTATTGATTATTCAAGGGATGCATCCTTTCATGGATGGTCACCGTATGTTCCCTATATATGGAACACTCATCATTGTAATAATATATCGATCATATCTCATATGAAGAAAACCAACATGGTATCAGAGCAGGACTGGGCCTCACTCCCTCATAGGAGGGCCTAGGTAAATATAAGAAAATAAAACTGTATAATATAAAGGCCAGGTGAATTTTGTTTCCAACGGAACTGCCAGCGAGTGCAATGGCATCTCTTCATTGGTATGTGGTGGCTTGAGCCGAGTCTAATCCTGATCATCATCGGATTTTAGAAAAGGTTCATAAGGTGTCTCTTCAAGTAAATTCACCGGGGCCTCTATATTAATACATTGGGCTTCTCGGCAAATTCCTTCTGTGTTTTTGTTGTAACAACATATATTTGTTGGTACGCCCTTGCTTGTGGATCTTCCTTTGGAAATAGTGTGACTCACCTCTGTTTTAGATCACTACCTCCTCTCAGATATGGACCATGGACATGTTAATTATCCACAGGGGAAATCACTCTCATATGGTTGACCGTAGGCTCGTTAAACATCAAACACACATCACCTGGGAGTACAAATATGTGTGTGTGGTGGAGCACTCTTAGTTGTCACCAATTAGTGTCATGGTGTCGAAGATCGTGAGCCTAACTTCATCGATTTCCACATTTCGAGCATAATCGTTACTTGCAGGTGCGATCTGCGTTGTGCCTCTCAAAAACCACTTACAACACCATAAATCCTTAGTTGTTGAGAATTATTCAAAGGCTCTTGTCAAGGATTGTGAAGATTCTATGCAATCAAAATTTCATGGGGAAACTAGCGTTGTTTTTTGTTGTTAGAAGCATAATGGATGCAGGAGGGGCGTCGACATAGTAGGCATTGAGTGGTCTTATTCCGTTGGCATTTGAGGCATTGAAAAGAAATGATTGGGCCATAAGAAATGCTTCCTTGGAGGCTTGTTGTTTCCTAGCATCAAAAATTGAGGCTCCTCTGCTTATGCATTTAAAGTCGTCCTGCATTGCGTCTCTCGAATCATGTCGATTTGATAAGGTTAAACCAGTTCACAATTTTGTCATTCAGAATTTGTAAGCTTGGAAGAGTGTTCTGGATTCTAATGGACACTTCCCATCACTTGAAACTTCTACTAAATAAAACATGTATGGGATCTATTCTATTAGTTTGGATTTTGGAGGTTTATAGCATATTTGTTTGCCAATTTATTGAATTTGAAGATTTAAAAAAAAATAAAAAAAAAATTAAAAAAAATTGACTAAGATGGTGTTAGCAAATCTAACATATCTAGTATTGATTGAGTGCCAAATCAAACGATCATGTTATCTGAAGCTTCTTATCAATGTTAAGACGGAGGTGTGGTGTTTTCTCTCCTCTAGTCAACTAATCCCTCTGGACAAGGGTTTCCCTAATTAGCCATGTGAGGTGGCTAGGTGTGAATAAGACTTGAATCTTATCCTTTCCTATGCCATGTGAGTTGGATAGGTGTGAGTGAGGCTATGGTGGTAGTCTTGCCTATGCCATGTGAGGTGGCTGGGTGTGAATAAGACTACTGGGAGAGGAGAAACATCACTAGATGGTCATGGATACTATGGAAGTTGTTGTGTACTATTCAAAGGCATTGCAGTAGCTGTGTGCTACAGGTTGATTGTAGCATAGTCATAAAGAATGTGGCACAAAATTTGAGCTATCGATGGCATGGCAGTAGCAGTATGCTACTAATTGATTGCAAAGTAATCAGTGGATCACTAGATGAAGGAACCAATACATTGGTTTCACGAAGAAACCTCGATCTGTCTTGGGGGACATTGGTTCCATGAGGGAACCTAGATGTGTCCTAGAGATGTTTGAGGTAGGGATCAAGAGGGAGTACACCATTCCTCACAACCCTCAACATAATGGGTTTGCAGAGAGGAAGAATAGATCTATTGTTGAGACAGTCAAGGTGATAATTCATGATCAACATTTGCCTATGTTTCTGTGGGAAGAGGCATCCATGTCTGTAATGTATGTTTAGAATAAAATTCCTTGAGGAACATGACTCTCGAGGAGGCCTTCACCAGAGTTAAGCTTGAGGTTGGACACTTCAGGATATTTGGGTGTTCAGTATACATTTACGATGTACAGTGAGTCATTGAAGGAATGTCAGATCTTCATTCTTGGTCAGATATAGATTGAGTAAGAGACAGAAAGAGATGGTACCTTCCGAGAGAGAAAGATACCTCAGAGATATTCGTGCTATGCCGCAGCTATGAGCCACATCATTGATTATATACCTTCCTGTTGTGAGGAGGCAACTAGTCATCCAATATGGAGAGATGCCATGATGGAGGAGTATCAATCCATCATGAAGAATGATGTGTGGGATATTGTTCTGAGACTTGAAGGGAAGTCTGTAGTGACTTCCAAATGGATCTATAAGATCAAACACATAGTTGATGGTAGCATCGAGAGGCACGAAACGAGATTTGTTGCTAGAGGATTCTCTCAGGTGGAGGGAATAGATTATGAGGAGACATCTCCTCCTCTTGTTCGATACACTTATATCCAGTTGATTATTTCCCCTGCAAAATCCATGGATTAGAGAGTACATCAGATGGATGTAAAGGCAACCTTTCTCAATGGAGAGATTAAGGAAGAAGTATACATCGAGAAACTAGATGCTTTTGTGATACATGAGAAGAAGTCTCATGTGTGCAGGTTGAATATGGCCTTGTATGGAATCAAGCAACCACCTTGAGCTTGGTATGCAAGGATTGATATACACCGGATGATTTTTTGGCTTCATGAAAGTGTTGTCAATTCCAGCCTATACTACAAGACTGTTAATGGTGAGTCCTTGATTTTGGTCCTCTATGTTGATGATTTATTCCTCACCGGTACAGAGAGCCTTATTATTGAATGCAAGTATGTGTTGGCCTTTGATTTCGAGATGAAGGACCTTGGTATGATGCACTACTTCTTGGGACTAGAGGTGTGGTAGAGAACTGATGAGATCTTCCTGGGTCAGGGGAAGCACACAATTGAGATATTCAAGAAGTTTGAGATACTGAACTTGAAGCCCGTGACTACGCCAACGATGACGAATCTGAAGAAACTAAGTGTGTCTTCTTCTGATTATGACTAAATTGATCCAACTCTGTATATAAAGTTGGTTGGATAATTGATGTATTTGGTTAACACCACACAAAATAATTTCTATGCAGTGAGTGCACTTAGCTAGTTTATAAGTCAGCTGAGATAGACACACTAGATTGTTGTGAAGCATGTGTTGAGATACTTGCGAGGCACAGTTCGACATGGTTTGAGATATACTTCCAGTATTGATATGATATGGCGGGAATATATTGACTCTGATTGGGCAGGGAGTGCAGTGGAAAGAAGAACACCTTCAGGTGTTTCTTCACTTTGTTATCTTCCATGGTTTTCTGGTGTAGCAGGAAACGAACTTCTGTGGCTTTGAGCACAATATAAGCAGAGTACAGTGCATTAAGTATGACAATCCATGAGGCAGTGTGGCTTCACAATCTCCTTGCAGATCTATCCGAACATGTGTTGCATTCCACCATTATTCATTATGGTAACTAAAATTGTGTGAAGATCTCTAATAATCTAGTGTTTCATGAAAAATCGAACCACCTTGAGATCAAGTACCATTTCATCCAAGACATGGTGCAGAGGAAGGAAGTATTGGTGCAGTACCCTCCTATAGATGAGCAGGTTGCTGATGTTCTTACCAAACCAGGATGAAGTTTAAGTACTTCCGTGACAGACTTTGTGTGGCAGAGAATGCCTCCCTCGCTGAGAGGGAGTGTTGATGTTTGCAACTTCTTGAGACATTCTCCAGATCGTACTCCTCAGATATGACTAAGTTGATTTGATCTGTGATGACACTTATCCAAGAAGGGATAAGTGGAACACTTATTCGAGAAGGAATAAGTGCAGTTGGACTTATAACCCAACATTTCATGTGGAGAGAACATGAGGACATGTCAAGGGAGTTGACCCTTGATGTCATACACTATGGGAGTTGACCCTAGTGTTTCTAGAGGGTGTAGGCTCTAGAAGTCCACATGGAGTGCCATGTGTGACAAAATTTCTCCAGATCGTACTCCTCTGTGAATTGAGTTGAGTTGATATGTGATGACACTTATCCGAGAAGGGATAAGTGGAACACTTATTCGAGAAGGAATAAGTGAAGCTAGGCTTATAACCCAACGTCCCATGTGGAGAGAACATGAGGACATGTCAAGGGAGTTGAACCTTGACGTCATACACTATGGGAGTTGACCCTAGTGTTTCTAGAGGGTGTAGCCTCTAGAAGTCCACATGGAGTGCCATGTGTGACAAAATTTATCTAGATTGTACTCCTTCGTGAATTGAGTTGAGTTGATATGTGAGGATGCTTATTTGAGAAGGGATAAGTGCATTTGGGATTTTATCCCAGTGTCCTAGAGGGAGTAGCCTCTAGAAGTGTTCCTAGAGGAGTAGCCTCTAGAAGTCCACATGGGAGTGGCATGTGTGACAAATATTTTACTACTGTGGTGTTTTTTGTTCCACTGGCAGAGACTGCGTGTCTCTAGACAGTAGTTGTGTACTACTATGGAAAGATACCTCCCTAGCTAAGAGGGAGTGTTTATGCATAACTTCTCCTAGATTGGGCTGCAGACCAAGGGAGATAGAATACATTTATCACAAAGGTGCACTTGTGGTAAATGGGCCCAGACATAGTCCTTCCTTGATCATGACAAGGAATAATATGGACTCGTGGTGCTTGAAGTAATTTCCACGTGTCAGTTAGCATCAAGATGACATTCACTCATAGGTGTGTACCTGTGGTGAAATATCCTGGTGTAGTCTTAGTCCTAGTCATGGTGATATGACAAGGAATGATAAAGACTCAATATGTTATATGCTTTTACATGCGGACCCAAAGTGAGCCTAATCTTAGAGAGATTAATTGGCTTAGAGGGAGAGTCGCAAAAGGAGTTTCTCCTCAATTCAGGTGGGAGAGAGATGTCTCCCAAGACTGACAGACAAGTGTCAAGAGTCTAGGTTGAAGTTTGTATACTTCAAAGACAAGAGTGGCATGTTGTAGAATGTCTCCCTCGTTGAGAGGGAGTGTTGATGTTTGGACAACATCGGGAAGACATTCTCTAAAGATAATAATTAATAATATAATTATTAATTGATTATGAACTATAGTATATAATAAGTAAATAATAATAACAAATAGTTATTGATTATTCAAGGGACGCATTCTTTCATGGATGGTCACCCTATGTTCCCTATATATGGAACACTCATCATTGTAATAATATATCGATCATATCTCATATGAAGAAAACCAACACTATTCAGGGCTACAGAGAAGTCTGTTGTCAAATTCATCTATGAAGACATATTTACCCTCTTCGGTGTCCCTCATGAAATTGTTATCGACCAAGGAACTCAATTCACTTCCAATATGATGAAAGAGCTAACAAAGTAATATGGGATTAAACACCATAAATCTTCTCCATACCACCCGCAAGCCAATGGTCACGTAGAATCCACAAACAAAGTTCTGGAATCCATCTTGACCAAGACTGTTAAGTTACATCACTGGTATTGGGCCGATAGGCTTTTAGAAGCTTTATGGGCATACTGGACCACCTGGAGGAATACCATTGGGCATACCCCTTATGAGCTAGTGTACAGGAAACAAGTACTTCTACCTATAAAATTCCAAGTAAGGACTTTCCGTATTGCTGCAGAATTGGGATTGAACTTATATGAGGCTCATAAGAAACAAGCCCTACAATTGAATGAGTTGGATGAAATTAGGCAAGATTCCATCCAACGGACGATATTTGTAACATACCCATTTCATAATTTGGAATTTTTCGGCCTTTTTTCTTATTTTCACCGAGGAACAGAATCCCCCGAATACCTATGGGGCCTGATACAGACCCTGCCATCCCTTAACCGTACTCATATGATCAACAACTAGGACCACAGGACTTATCGGAAAGGTGCTCATCGGCTTTCGCGACACATGTATTTCCTTTTCTCTCTTGTCTCTCGAAGTGCCAAAATCCGAAGGGGACCAATAGTTTGTCATAACTAAAAATGCCTCAGATTAAAACATGTCACTCCACCTTTCGTGGTTTACTCCATCGGGATTTTAGGATGTGCGACGACAAGAGGTCTCGCACCTAGGTTTCCCGGGAGCCCAAACTCTAACATGATTCACTATTTCGGGGTTTCCTATATCGGGATTTTGGGATGTGCGACAACAGGAGATCTCGCACCTAGGTTTCTCAGAAGCCGAAACTCTGAAACACCAAACTCTAACATGCTTCACTATTTCGGGGTTTCCTCCATCGGGATTTCGGGATGTGTGACGACAGGAGGTCTCGCACCTGGGATTCCTGGGAGCCGAAACTCCTAAAAACCAAACTCTAACATACTTCACTATTTCAGGAATTCATCCATCGGGATTTCGCAAGTCGGGGGTTTTGAGAGTGGCGAACACATGGGGCCCGCACTTAGGTACCCCGGGTGCCGAAATACCGAAATAGAATAACTTTTCCACACTCTATATTTTGGGATATCGCAAGTCGGGATTTCAAGACTTGCGAGTACAAGGGATCTCACCCTTGGATATTCCGAATGCCGAAACACCGAAATGTCGAGATTTATCCACATGCTATTATTTCAAGATTTCGCATGTCAGGATTTCAGGACTTGCGAGTACAAGGAAACTCACACTTAGATACCCCGGGTGCTAAAACACCAAAACATCAAGACTCAAATCCACGTTATACCATTTCGGGGTTTCGCTAATCGGGATTTCAGGACTGGCGAGTACAAGGGAATTTACCCTTAGGTGTCTTGGGTACCGAAACGCCGAAATGTTGAACCAAGTCATACTATGCCACTTCAGGATTTCGTGAGTTGGGGTTTCGTATATCAGAATTTCGGGATGTGCGAGGACAAGAGGTCTCACATTTATATCTTCCGGGTGCCGAAACTCCTAAGTACCCACTCTTAATCTACGCATTTATTTCAGGATTACATCCATCGAAATTTTGTGGGTCAGGGATTTGGGACTTGCGAGTACAAGGAATTTGCCTCTAGGTATCTCGGGTACCGAAACTATGAGGTCTTATAACTTCTCCATACTATTATCATTTCGGGATTTCGCAAGTCGGGGTTTCGGGACTTGCGAGTACAGGAGAACTTGCACTTAGGTACCCTGGGTGCCGAAACTCCGAAAACTCATAACTTACCCACATGCTAGAATTTCGGGATTTCATATGTCGGGATTTCGCGAGTCATGAGGACAAGGGTTCTTACCCTCTGATCTCCTGGATGCCGAAAAGTTGAAACGCTTACCGTCCGCCACATGTACTCTACAGCTGGACGGTCCAGGTACTCCCATGGGTCTTGGAATCGACGGTCCCGATTTCTCCGCTACTTACAAAGGTTGAAAAGGGATCGAGGCATTAACGCCTATGTTCCTTCATCCAATTTAACGGTCATAACAGGCCTTAGATCGTCCGAAAGGATCTCATTTGTGCATTTAGCAAGAGGGAGGGTATCCTAGGTATCGAACCACTGAAAGGTCCTTAATTCCTCCACATGCTGTCATTTTGGGATTTCGCGGGTCAGGGTTTCGGGACTCGTGAGTACAAAAGGACTTGCACCTAGATACCTTGGGTGCCGAAACTCCGAAATATCGAAGTCTAAGAATACCATTCTCTCCTGTGCAGGATTTTAAAAACTACACCATTAATTTCTTCTTCAGGCCCTTGGGTAAATTTCACCAGGTTTGAAGACCCGACTGGAAGGTCCTCTAAAAAATATCTGAACTATTAGTTTCTGTGACTGGTAGTGAGTAAGCTCAAGGTCTTTACTGCGACGACAGTCCTTTCTAAGAACTTACCCCGGCTCTATAGAGTGAGGGAAATTTCCTGAAAGGGTGTCCCTATGGGGGAAAGGAATCTATCTAGAGTATTACATGAGGTAAATAAGGGAACAATTTCCCGAGAGCAGACCTGAAAACTTCACTTATTCATTAAATATATATATATATAT
>ML813048.1:85923-105326 GCA_009831015.1 Picea engelmannii
ATAAGTACAAATTTTCTTCCCAGGAGGTAATGCCTCCACATTTTCAAAGCATGCACTATGGCAGCCAGCTCTAGATCATGGGTCACATAGTTGACTTCGTGCTCATTCAATTTTCGGGATTCATAGCAGACCACACTTCCTCCTTGCATAAGGAATCCTCCAAGCCCTTCTTTACAGGCATCTGTGCACACGAGGAAGTCATCTTCGGGATCGATGATCTTCAACACAGGTGCGTGGTTTAGTATATGTTTCAGGGTTTGAAATCTTTCTTCACATTTCTGTGTCCACATGATTTTTGTCCCCTTCCTCTGGAGGGCAGTGATTGGACAATAGATCTTGGAGAATCCTTTTATAAATCTCCTATAGTATCCTGCTAATCCCATAAAGGATCCGATATATGAAACATCCTTTGGGATAGTCCATTCCATGATAGACCTGATTTTGTCAGGGTCTACCGTTACTCCTTCTTCAGATAGAACATGGCCTAAGTAATGTATTTTCTTCTGGAAGAATTCACATTTTCTGAATTTGGCATAGAGCTAATGTTCTCTTAGCACTTGCATCACAAGCCTAAGATGCTCTTCATGCTCTTCTCTATTCTTGGAGTAAATTAATATATCGTCAATAAAAACCAACACAAATTTGTCTAGGAATTTGCTGAGTACATTGTTCATCAAGCACATGAAAGTGGCAGGGGCATTGGTTAACCCAAATGGCACTACCACAAACTCATAGTGACCATACCTCGTCCAGAAGGTAGTTTTATGGATGTCTTCACCCTTAATTCGGACTTGATGGTATCTCGACCTCAATTCAATCTTTGAGAAAATAGACGCACCCCCCAATTGATCGAACAGGTCATCGATCCTGGGCAAGGGGTACTTGTTCTTTATGGTTACCTTATTGAGTTGTCTATAATCTATACACAGTCTAAGGGTACCGTCCTTATTTTTCAAAAATAGGATTGGTGCTCCCCATGGAGACACCCTGGGCCAGATATATCCCTTATCCATCATTTCTCTTAATTGCAATTTGAGTTCAACTAACTCGGGTGTGCTCATCCAATAGGGTGTCGTAGACACCGGCACCGCTCCCGGTGCAAGTTCTATCGAGAAGTCTATGTCTCTTCTCAGAGGTAGACCCAGTACCTCTTCTGGAAACACATCTCTATATTCTCTTAGGGTAGGGTGGTCTTCGAGGCTTGGTTTGTCATCTTCAATAGTTTTCAACACCTGTATTGCATATAGGGGACATCCTTTTCAGCAATACTTTCTCATTTGCAGAGCTGATATTTGTCTCACTGAGACAGGTTTTTAGATCCCTTGAAGGGTTATCCTTTTCCCTTCTTTACTTACACATTCTAAGGTTTTATGGTAACAGTCCAATCTGTCTTTATGGGCAGCTAGCCAGTCCATACCAATCAATAGATCATACGATCCCAGGGGTAATATGTTAAGGGTTGCTTGGGTTGGGAATTCACCCAACATTAATTGGCAGGTTGGTATGACCTATGTTACCCTTCTTTTGGTGCCAGTGGCTAACTGTACCAACCATGGTTTGGTAGGTTTTTGTGGTTGTAGTTTACACTTATCAACAGCCTTAGGGGCTATATAACTCAAATTTGAACCAGGGTCAATCAAAATAGACACTAGATGGTTGGAAATCATACCTTCTATTTCCACCACTGAAGCTTGGTGGTCAGCTTGGTTATTATCCAAGGCTGCATAAATTTGCGGCACACTCCTGGCCACATCATTGATGGTGGTAGCTTCCTGGATGTTATAAATTCTTCGACTATTCTGTTGTTGGTGTGGGTAGTCTCTCAGTAGATGCTCTTCTCCGCAACCCCAGCATTTCAAAGGTTCTCTCTTTGGGTTATCAGTCTTCACTGGTATGGATCCAGAAGTTTTATTTCCGCCCAAGGAGGGAAAATTCTGTTGGTGTACACTCCGAGATGGGAAGCTCATTCTTGGGTTCTTCTTATAGTTCTTAAATATGGGGGATTTAATCCCCTTTTTATGAAGTCTCGAACTATTCTTCTATTTCCATCCTTCCCGAGGTTTTGTTCGATGTCCAAGCTGTTCTGTTCCGATAGTCCTTAGGTAGTCCATTGATGAAGCATTGTACCTTTTCCTTTTCTGTTTTTATATAAGGTACATACCTCAACAAATTGAGGAATTTGTTGACATATTCTTCTATAGTGAGTTGTCCTAGTTTGAGTTCATAAAACTCTTTAGTCTTCTCGTCGAAATATTTTTCCGACAAATACTTCTTCCAGAAGTATATCTCAAATTGCTCCCAAGACAGGTCCTCTTCGTGAACCCCTTTCACATTCTTAAGGTCTTCCTACCAAATGGAATCCTTTCTGTTCAAGCTGAAGGTGGCCACTTGGGCCTTCAAATTTTCTGAGAAGTCATCGACTTTGAAATACTTCTTTAGTCCAAGCAGCCAGGCCTCTGCTTCCTCTCCCTTCTTTATTTCACCATCGAAGGAGGGTGGTTTTGCCTTCCTGAATTCTTCGAATTTATGACCCTTGGAAATCTTTCCCTTCTTCTTTCTTCTTCGGGAATAAGAACTAGTTCTGCTGCTAGAAGAGCCCTCCGAACTGCCCGCTTCCTTCCCATAGGAATCGTTCGTTGCTTGTCCTTTACCTCTGGGATGGACCTTTCTCGAGGTGCTCCTCTCAGTGTGGCCACTAATATGACCATGTTTCTGTACCTCAGGTTCATGTTGCATTTGTATTTGTAGGTAGGATAAGCTCTGTAGTAAAACTGCATTAATTTCTATTTTCTTTTCTTGTTCTTTCATCATCCTCTCATTATCATCCTTGCAGCTTTTTAATTCGACCATGAGACTCCTCACAGTCTCGGCTAGATCTGGAGGGGTCCCTACCGCCCTCCTTTCGTCAGAATCTTCGTCTCGATTGTGGGAGCCTTCCCCCACCTCTTGGTGAGTCACCATTATATGCGTCTATAATTTCCCGTGGATGATCATCCGATTGGGTGCAAAAGACAAACGCTGGTTATTAGTCAATATTTATATTTATTTATAACCAGTACATAATTCATATTTTTCACATGTACACACACACAAATATGATTTTTCATTCTTAACTTCGTCTTTTGATTAGGAAGGTTAAGACAGGGGGTTACTCCTTTTAGGAGTGCTTCAAATGGATCTTCTGAACAACTCATTCATGAGCCCAAGCAGGCCAAGTGTTGTAACCATGCTCTGATACCAATTTGTAACATACCCATTTCATAATTCGGATTTTTTCGTCTTTTTTTCTTCTTTTCACTAAGGAACAGAATCCCCCGAATACCTATGGGGCTTGATACAGACCCTACCATCCCTTAACCGTACTCATATGATCGACGGCTAGGACCACAGGCCTTATCGAAAAGGTGCTCGTTGGATTTTGTGACACATGTATTTCCTTTTCTCTCTTGTCTCTTGAAGTGCCAAAGTCCGAACGGGACCAATAGTTTGTCATAACTAAAAATGCCTCAGATTAAAACATGTCACTCCAACTTTCGGGGTTTACTCCATTAGGATTTCGGGATGTGCGACGACAGGAGGTCTCGCACCTGGGTTTCTTGGGAGTCGAAACTATGAAACACCACACTCTAACATGCTTCACTATTTCAGGGTTTCCTCCATCGGGATTTCGGGATGTGCGACGACAGGAGGTCTCGCACTTGGGTTTCCCGGGAGCTGAAACTCCGAAACACCAAACTCTAACATGCTTCACTATTTCGAGGTTTCCTCCATCGATATTTCAGATGTGAAACGATAGGAGGTCTCGCACCTGGGATTCCCGGGAGCCGAAACTCCTAAACACAAGACTCTAACATACTTCACTATTTTTGGAATTCATCCATCGGGATTTCATGAGTCGGGGGTTTCGAGATAGGTGAACACGTGGGGCCCGCACTTAGGTACCCCGGTTGCCGAAATACCGAAATAGGATAAATTTTCCACACTCTATCTTTCGGGATATTGCAAGTCGGGATTTCGGGACTTGCGAGTACAAGGGATCTCACCCTTAGATATTCCGGATGCTGAAACATCAAAATGTTGGGATTTAGCCCCACGTTGTTATTTCGAGATTTCACATGTCGGGATTTCAGGACTTGTGAGTACAAGGAAACTCACACTTAGATACCTCGGGTGCCGAAACACTGAAACATCAAGACTCAAATCCACGTTAGACCATTTCGGGGTTTCGTTAATTGGGATTTTGGGACTGGCGAGTACAAGGGAATTTACCCTTAGGTGTCCCGAGTACCGAAACACCGAAATGTTGAACCAAGTCATACTATGCCACTTTGGGATTTCACGAGTCGGGGTTTCGTATATGGGAATTTCAGGATGTGCGAGGACAGGAGGTCTCGCATTTAGATCTTCTAGGTGCCGAAACTCCAAAGTAACCACTATTAATCTATGCATTTATTTCGGGATTACATCCATTGAAATTTCGCGAGTCGGGGATTCGGGACTTGCGAGTACAAGGAAATTGCCTCTAGGTATCCCGGGTACCGAAACTCTGAGGTATTATAACTTCTCCGTACTATTATCATTTCGATATTTCACAAGTCGGGGTTTCTGGACTTGCGACTATAGGAGAACTCGCACTTAGGTACCCAAGGTGCCGAAACTCCGAAAACTCATAACTTACCCACACACTAGCATTTCAAGATTTCATATGTCAAGATTTTGTGAGTCGTGAGGACAAGGGTTCTTACCCTCTGATCTCCTGGGTACCGAAAAGCCGAAACGCTTACCGACCGCCATGTGCACTCTACAGCTGGACGGTCTAGGTACTCCCATGGGTCTTGGAATTGACGGTCCCAATTTCTCCGCTACTTAGGAAGGTTAAAAAGGGATTGAGGCATTAATGCTTGCGTTCCTTCATCCAATTTAACGGTCGTAATAGGCCTTAGATCCTCCGAAAGGATATCATTCATGCATTTATCAAGAGGGAGGGTATCCTGGGTACCAAACCACCAAAAGGTCCTTAATTCCTCCACACGCTGTCATTTCAGGATTTTGCGGGTCAGGGTTTTGGGACTTGTGAGTACAAAAGGACTCGCACCTAGATACCTTGGGTGCCAAAACTCCGAAATATCGAAGTCTAAGAATACCATTCTCTCCCATGCAAGATTTTAAAAACTACTCCATTACTTCCTTCTTCAGGCCCTTGGGTAAATTTCACCAGGTTTGAAGACCCGACTGGAAGGTCCTCTAAAAAATCTCTGAACTATTAGTTTCTGTGACTGGTAGTGAGTAAGCTCAAGGTCTTTACTGCGATGGCAGTCCTTTCTAGGCACTTACCCTGACTCTATAGAGGGAGGGAACTTTCCCGAAAGGGTGCTCCTGTGGGGGAAAGGAATCTATCCAGAGTATTACATGAGGTAAATAAGGGAACAATTACCCAAGAGTAGACCTGAAAACTGCACTTATTCATTAAATATATATAAATATATATAAGCTGTATGCAGTCATTCCGCTATAAGCATGCAACCACCATTTTTTATCAAAACATCGTATAGACAGTCTTATACTGAAATCATTCATAATTTCACAAACCATGAGCATACATGTCAGAATATTTAAATTCAAGATACAAGATATAACACTTATCATAAAAACACCAGGTTTGATGCAACCGCTGAGAGGGTGCTTGTTTCCACCCAACCGTAGGCTCAACAACTCCAAATGGATTTACCATTAGCCACCCCTGAGATAGAACATGATGCTTGAGACTCTCTGTCTCTATTCTTCAGTGATCAAGAACGAAGGGTACTCTCCTTCTTCTATGTTATCACTCACTCTGTATTTTGTTCCAGAGTTCTTCTGATCTCTTTCCTTCAATCTTTCTCCCTCGCGTCCCTACCTTCCACACCTTTTACCTACCTTTTCTTCTCTGGTGAGGTTGTGTGTGGCACGAATTTCCCCGTGGTTGTCAGGTCTGAGGCCTCCATGGATAGGCGGTTAACCCCCATCCCTCATTAACTCATGAGGAGCCTCTTCACCTACCATCCTGGCGAGTAATTCATTTTGGGGCTAGCAAGCCACTCTTGGTTCTCTGGGCTAGTGAAGACCAAATACGGTATTGGTTTTTGGTGGAAGTTAGCACCACCATTCCAGGTGCCTTCCACCACCTTTCTTTAGCCATCGTGGTCTCTTTTTCAGCACATCCTCCCCCCAGCAGTCCTGCAGTATATATAAATATTCATAATGTTAATTTACATTCGTCAACCTTGTATACTAAGGTCCATTCAGAATCGCACATTCACATCTTTGAGTTTGCCATAGTTCTTGGCCAGCATAATTATTTTTACAGAATGGGGGAAACATGGTGTTATAATATTAGTCCAAAACCAGAGGAGCAATTGGCATGACAGTTTTATTAAGAAGAAGCAATTCCAACCTGGTGATTGGGCTTTGTTGTTTGATTCCCGATTCAAAACCTTCAAAGGAAAACTTACCACCCACTGGTTGGGCCCTTACGGGGTAGACATTGTATACGACAATGGAGCTGTAAAAATTAAAACAATTGATGATGGAAAAGTCTCCTTTGTGGTAAATGGACATTGACTTAAATTTTATCATAAGCCCATTTCCAGAGAGGATTTTCTATAGGTCATGTCAACTGACAAGGAATTGGCCTTAATAGATGGGGAAGTTCCCCCTTGTTCTTGAATTTTTTTCTGAATTTCCTACTGTATATATGTAAATAGTTTTGAATTTTGTTAATAAGGCAATTCTAGAAATTTTTGTAAGTATTTATCTCACCAGGAGTACACAGTTTCAAGGATCTTTCTTTGAAAATTGTTACACTTGAATTTTGTGTCTGCTAAACGATCAAATGAATATTGACTTATTGTAATTAGCCATATTTTTTTGCAAACATTCTTATTTTTTAAGGCATTCTAAAGGAGTTGCTCTTGAAAATATTCACCACTGTATAAGGAAATGATACCATAACTATCAAGCCTAGAGGTCTCTCGTACATTTTTTCCAAGAAACATGAGTAAGTGAGCCAAGTGTCTTTATCAAAGAGTAACAAGGAGGTCTAATTAGCGGTTAGTCATGGAAACATCACAATAACTACAAAGGAAGAAAGCAAGTTGAGCCTAGAGATACCTTTCTGTTCTTTCTCAATGGTACCATTCACTACACACTAAATATCTTGAGTATATCATATCTTTAGATAGGCCACGTCTGCTTAAGTACCCCTTACATTAGGAAAATCACTAAGTAATATAACGGAAAGTCATCCTCTAACATAAATACCATCCCAATTGAAAAAAAAGAGAAAGAAAAAGTTGTTTTTAGAGTTGTTCCCCCATCTTCTTGCATAAAGCAATCTTATACTAAAATCTTAAAAGATGGACGACCAGTCTCTGAGGGTTTAAGAGGCTAACTTGTCAGGATACTAAACATGTCTGTTGGCAGTGGGTACCGACCTGTGGTATGACTAGGAAAACCCGCCTGTTATAACCCTAAATTGCACCACACATGCTTACCTGGCATCAGGCTAACTCATATCCCTTTCTTGCCAAAAATCTGCTGAACAACTCTTTGAAAATCCTCTTGTGTCAAGGCCTATGCGCCCTAACCCATTACTGCACGCGTGTGCACGTTGGCTGACTCACAACATCCCACGTGTACCTAACAAAGCACGAAAAAAGGAAAGTTGCCGATGGAACAAAAATCTACGGGTCAGTTAACTGAAACTCCCGACCATGCATGGCCAAGGGTTCGTCCAAAACCCTAGCTCCTTCTAGCCTATAAAATAAGGGGTAGGGGTACCATTTGGAGGAGAAAAAAATATAGCGAAGAAACTCTGCCCATTTACGTAATCCATTGTCCCAACCCTTTAGCCTTTCCTCATGCCAAATGAGATTTAATGCAAAGTAGTTGAAGGACAGAAGAAGAGGAGCCGAGGATCAGGTTCAAGGAGCGGTGGCCAGTCTCATCTTTTTTGTAAGTTGATTCATTTTCAGTAATAAAAAGAATACTTTTCCCATCCCAATGCATGAATTGTCTATGGTTTAATTGATTTTTGCTTGATTTCTAACCCTTGAGTATAGAAGTAGCATGCATGCATAGTTTTTGTTTGTCTTGAGTGCAGGTCATCTGTGGAAGGAGCAGCGCAAGAAAGTAATCGAAGAGCAACGGAGGATCTACATCAAACGCCGGTAATAAGGTTGGTGGTCCTTTTCCATGCATTTACTGTGAAAAAGGGGTTTAAATATTGGGTTGTAGGTAAAAAAATAGTTTCTATTTGGTCAAAATCTGCATGCAAGTCTGACTCTGGTTTGCTAGTCCATAGGGTGTTTTTCCCAACAACAGAATTGGCGACTCCACTGGGGAGAATACTCTTTAGGGTTCTTGGATTTATTTAAGTTTTTGGGTAGTTTAAACATTAGGTTTTCTGTTTTTCTTTGCCTGTCTTTTTCTGTAAGGTCTGAGCTAGCAGGGAGTCTGGTTTTCCAAACTAGTTTTCCCTAACTTTTGATTGACGGTAGTTGTCAGGACACACAGAGGTACACGCGGCCTGCAGAAGTCCTGCACGCGTGTACCCGCACCCTATTCTCTTACAGCCCGCATGTGAACCCTAGCTGTAGAGATAGCAGTAGCGTGTAGGAGTTCAGAGAACCTTAAGAGGAAGTCCTCCTCTTCCCTATCAGAATTATACATTCTGAGGGGGTTTTCTGGAATCTTGTCTGAGTTTTGTTGGTTAACAGTCCTATCTCAGATTGCCTTTTTTCGCCTTATTGGTCCTTACATTATTTTCCTTTTCTGTTAGAAAGAGAATCCAAGCCTTCAAGGGACCCTGGTTATCAATACCAGAGGCCTCTGCCTAATCTGGACTGCCTGTTTTCATTTATTTTCCTTAGAATTTAGATATACACGCGGCCTGTACAAGGTCAGCCCGCGTGTACACGCTTTCTGTCTCTGTTTAGCACGCGTTTGCACGCGTGTTGTTTTAGTGACAGTCGCATGCTTGGACAGGCTACTTGTTGTTCAGGGTGGGGCAGTCATCCCCTCCTTTGATGAGAAGTATTCCTCTCAGGTGTTTGATTCTAGGTTTGAACAGTCAATAGGTTAGGTCATTTTACCCTTAGCCTTCTTTTTCTCAGTTAATAGTTGACAGAAAATAAAAAAATATATATTTTTTATCGTTTTTAGACAAGTGTGAGAGTCTTTGTTTTTTGTTTTTTATTGCCATTGTGTGATTCTTTACTCAGATTCTTTGCGATCTGCGCTTTAAGCCAGAATTTGTTTTTCTTGGTTTTGTTCTTGTGGGTATTTTCCCTTTGTTTCTTTACTAGCACTTAAATAAAAAAATCTCTTTTCATTTTCTTCTTTGGTTGGAAGGTGTGTTTCTGCATCATTAGCTAGGGAAAAGTCTTTTGTTTCGGAAGTTTTTGCAGTCCACTTAGATCATAAGTAGCTCATAGTCGAGCAAAATTCCTTTAAGTTTTCTATATAATATCTTAGAAAATTATAAAAAGAAACCAAAAAAAAAAAAAAAAACCTTTCTTTGTGAAAAGTTGTTGAAATTTTGCATTTAGTAAAAGTCTTTTGTTTCCAGATTTTTTCATACATTTTTGCTTTCGTCTATACACATCATCAGTTTCACCCTCATACCCCTTGACGTAAGAAAAATCCATAAAAGAAACGCTAATCTTAAAATCTACTAGACTTTTATGTTTGTAGGGTTCACAAACTAGTTCAGGACTAGGGCCTTGAATTAGGTTGGAGAGGAAACTTTTCAAGGCCATTCAAAACCAAACATTAGAGTCTGAGATAGGGAGTGTCTAAGTCCAGTTTCGTGGAAGTTATCTGGGACCCCCCTCTAACACAGGGGATAAACACAAGGTCGCGTGCGGAAAGGTAGCGGAGATAACCCCTCCAAAGTCAGACCAATCGTAGTGGAGAACACATATCTAGGGCTTGTTTTGGGATTCCATCGTTTGCATTTGCCACGGGGCTTCATGGGTCTCAAATCTGTTCGAGGTCCTCAGTTGTCTTCCAGACCATTTTCTCTTGATGCCCTTGATAGGTTTCAGGCTTGATACCCTGCTCATTGTGGTCTACCCGACTTTCGATTGTACCCGCCTGGTGACTGTTCGTGTGCTGGCAATCTAGTTGCCAATATTTTTAGGGACATACATAGGTGACTGCAGGGGTATACCACGGTACCTGGGACAGATATCGGGCCACGCTTTACAGATTATACCTGGAGGGTGCTTCTGTGTTCGAGTTGCACTTGCATCGGTAAGTTTCTCTAGTGTTGGTTGTTGTAACTATTCTTCCAAATAGTTTAGTGATTGCTTGTCTTATCTCTTAGGGATTTATTTTTAGTGTGTGTTACTTTTGAGCGTTTATAATACCTTAGCGTGTCTTGTATCTTCTCACACAGTGGAGGATCCCAAGCTCCGCCAGTCACAAAGGCTTCTTGGCCTGTCGCCGGTTACACTAGAGCCACCCCCGCCACCATTAAGGCGGAAGCTAGACCAACAAGGGTCTTTTGAAGCGATCGGGTTACAAACCTTTGTGCCCGAACAACTCCTGAAGGAATCAACTGCCAATCTTGGTTCGGTTGAAACCCCAACCACTGATTTCTTGTCACCATTTATTGTACCGATCCAATTTCACGAATGTCATACAGTGCCTCACACAACTATGGAAACAAACGTTGTTACTTCTTCTGGGAATTCTTCAATTCACATCACAGTTGCTACCATGGGAGAGTCATCTCCTAACTTACCGTCGTTGGTCCGAGCCACCATGGTCTTGCTCACAACTACATCGCACAGTGGACCGAACCCGTCTATGGCGGCAGCCACAAACCCCTTCACACCTAGTGCGACAGACCCTCCGTTCTCATACGGTATGCCTAGTTCGGGTACAAGTCCTGCACTAACCTACTCCACTTTACAGACTTTGGGTCTAGGGGCAGGGAGCTCTAACGCTCCTCTGCAAGGTCAACTTGGGGGCACTCCTATCCCTTTTAATGCTTTTCCTTACGCAGGAGGTCATATCCCTCCTTCGTCCCCTTTGCTTGGTGGTCCGCATCAGCAGTCCATCAGGCAGCCTACACACACTAGTTTATTTGGAGCAGGGAGTCAAGGAGCACTTGTGCATAGTATGTCGGTAGGTTCGACACCGTTTTCTTGGAACAGGACGTTTGGTAACAACACTTTCTCCTCTACCGCTTTCCCATCTGGGGGCAATCCCATTTTTGGACAATCTACTCCTGCGCAGGGTACTATTCCTGCGCAAGGGGAACATATAGCAAGACCTTGGAACTCAGGAGAAGGATCTGTTCCCTCCTATGGAATGTTGTTCTGGGGTAATTCTTTCCACAGTCAATGGAACCCTGGACAGACTACTATGCCTCTCCCATCAAGACCGCCATGGGGTAATCTTTCCCAAAGTCCTTCGAACACGATGCATGCCCAACACCCTATGTCCTTTATGGGAAATCAGTCGATGATGTCTCCACAGATGAAAAATACTTACGCTAGTCAGGGCCATGGTTTCTACCAGAATCCGGGCCAGCAGCCAAAATTTTCCTGGCAACCTGGTGGCAGTCAAACTCCAAGACCCTTTTCCCCAGGTTATCAGCAGCAACCCAAACTACCATTCCTGGCGACGTTACACTTGCTAGATTTGACAAGGTTGTTAAATGATCCTATTTGTCACGATCCATGTTGGCCTCCTATGCCAACGAAGTTGCCTTCGGACATTCCAAAGTTCGAGGCCAAGCCTAATGAAGATCCAAGTGATCATGTGACTACCTTCCATCTTTGGTGTTCATCTAACTCATTGAAAGATGACTCCGTACAGTTGCGATTGTTTCAACGTACTCTTATCGGGAGTGCCGCGAAATGGTACATCGAGCTCGATCGCTCATGATACTCTTCTTTTGGTGAACTGGCAATGGCCTTCCTTAACCATTTCCAGTTACCTATGAGATACGACGCTGGCATAGAGCTGCTCGCCAATTTTGAACAGACAACAGTGGACCATATCTCTGATCATATCCGAGAATGGAGACGCCAGAAGAGTCTAATTAGAGTACCATTCCCACCAACATTCCTTCTTGAGTGGTTCCTTAAGTCTTTGGTCCCGCAGTTATCCAAAGACGTCACAACTTCTGGAGTTTTCTCTGAAGAATATGCCATCATGAGGGCTCAATAGTTTAAGCTCATCTACTCTCAGTCTGGTTTATTATACAACATCTTGCCAGATGCGCCACGTTCGATACTGGATAAAACTAGACAGAGAGCTGGACCACATGCCGATGGTATTGTTGGTTCATCACAAACCAAGCCCGCTGAGCAATTGACAAAATAGTTGCAACAATTATCCATACAACACACAGCGGCCAACCAAACTACTGCTTTGGCTGCTCCTCCTACCCAAACGTCGGAAGTACACTCTGTGCAGTCGACTAACCCAAAGGCCCCCCAGCAGCCTGAAGGGAAGAAAAAACAATCAAATAAGGGTAAGGGGGATAAAAAACCCACTGATGATGATGGCGGGGACAACATGGAAAAACGGAAGGTGAGGTATCTGTGCAACTTGTGCGTGGAAGACCACCCGACCCATATTTGTCCTCGATTTGCAGAGGCCCAAAAGTTTTTCACACAACAACAACAGGAAGTGTTGACTAATCCCTTTCAACATGGGAAAAATTTAACTCAAGCCTCTACAAGCACAGAAGGGGGAAGCCAAGAAACTTGCCCTCCTCCAAACAATCCCTCATCTGCGAATGTATATATGGTTAGGGGTGATTCTTTCATAACGACTAGAGCGCACGACTATAGTAAACCAAGCGCTTCTAAGAAGGGTAAATAAGTTGATCTCCCATCTCTTCCTCTACAGATTGAGAATACGTTGGGAGAAACAATGACACACATTCCAAAGGGTGCATTTAAAAAAGCTTCTCACAACCCAAATGCAAGGGCCGCCTAGAATTACTCTGTAGTGGAAGATTTATCACAAACCCCTTGTGCGATGTCTACTTTGGAGGTCCTCCAAAGCTGCCCTGCTCAGAGGAAAGCCTTGTTAACTGCTTTGGGCTCTACTGAGACTTGTAATATGGGTACCATCATGTTAGATACTACCGACTTAAAACCTCGTCTGCCTTACCACGTAGCATTTTAGATAGTAGTGGCTCATCCCACGAAAACTTTTACACAAAATATATTCTGCACGATGGTCGACGAGGGCGCCTCGACATGCATTATGTCGTTATCATGTTGGAAGGCCATTGGCCAGCCCCCTTTTTCTCCATCACCTACTCTCCTCACTGCTTTCAATGGTCGTTCTTTCCGACCACAAGGAATCGTTCCTTCTTTCCCTGTGCAGTTAGGAGGGAAAACCATGTTTGTCGAAGTAGAGGTAGTCGATGCTCCCCTCGACTATAACCTCTTGCTAAGACGGAGTTGGACTTATTCTATGAAAGTTGTGGTTGCTACAGTTTTTCGAGTCTTGTTGTTTCCACACGAGGGCCAGATAGTGACCATCGATCAATTGTATTTCTCCAGACCTGACCCAGCTTTGGGGGCATCCACGGTCCCCATGATTGATAATCCTCAACCAGGTGTCATTAACATAGGAGTTGGTTTGTTCCCATCCTTGATGGGTACCTTCGATTACCCACCTCCTCATGACGATGTCAAATTTATATCTAATCACCATAAGGTTGAAATTTTTCAAGTTTCGTCGTTCCGCACGACTTACTTTGATGATCCTTGGATTCTTCCTTCCCCATCAACCACGATGGATGAGATAGGGCACTCAGGCATGTCCATGCCCTTGTTGGCTGCTGAAGTAGTGTACTCTTTAGTCCAACAAGCTTCAGCTAACCCTGATCCGACTCCCGCACAAGAGTTAGATCCACTTATAGAGCCTATTTGGGCTCAGGTTTCTCTCGCTAATGTCGATTTTATAGACTTAGTCTTTCCTTCTGACGAAATAGTAATTGAAGAAATGACTAGTTCGGACAAACCTTGGGAAGATCTTCATCACAGATCATACTTTCTCCCAGAGTTAATCCAAATCGAAGCAAGAGAATTCACCGTTACCATGACAGAAGATCAGCCATGTCCTATTAATCTCTTAGCTACACAGGAAATTTATGCTGAGGGGAATATGGCGACTATCACTGAAACTATACCCATGAACATCTCCCAAAACCCTAGCATCGTGGAGAATGTCTTCGTCGGAGCAGATTGCTCCCCCGAAGAGATTCAGATTTACATGGATCTTTTCAAAGAATTTCGCGACGTTTTTGCCTGGTCTTATGAGGAAATGCCAGGTATCGATCCGAAAATAGTTGAACATGAAATCACAACGTATCCTGATGCCAAGCCTGTTCGACAAAAACTTCGTCTAGTCAATCCTAAGAAAGAAGAAACCATCAAGATTGAGGTTGAGAAATTGCTAAAGATAGGTTTTATTTATCCTATCCATTTGACTCAATGGGTGTCAAACCCTGTGCCGGTCAATAAAAAACAAGGCACAATTTTCCCAAAAATAATTTTCCAACACCATTCATTGACCAGATCATTGATGAATGTGCCGGTTGTGAAGCCTTTTCGTTCATGGATGGTTTTTCGGGATATAATCAAATCCAAATCAAACCTGAAGACCAACACAAAATGACATTCATTTGTCCGTGGGGTACATTTGCATATCGTAAGATGCATTTTGGCCTTAAAAATGATGGAGCTACATTCCAGCGGGCCATGTATTTTGCTTTTCAGGACCTCAAACATATAGTCGAGGCCTATTTAGATGATTTATCATCACGCTCTCGCAAGCGAATAGATCATCCCACGCACCTTAGACTAATCTTCGAACGCTGTCGCTACTTCAGGAATCGCTTGAATCCAAACAAGTGCAGCTTCTACGTAATGTCAGGACGGTTGTTAGGTTTCATTGTATCCACAACAGGGATCATGGTCGATCCTCTTAAGGTGGAGGCAATAATCCAGTTGCCCCCCCATGCAAAATCTTGCAACTTCAGAGTCTACAAGGCAAGGTGAACTTCTTACGATGCTTCATCACCAACTATGCCGAAATCACCAAGGGATTTATGTGTTTACTAAAGAAAGACACTCCTTTTTTATGGGAAAAATCCGCTCAATGCTCTTTCGATGCATTAAAACGTGCCCTCACAACCACACCTCTGCTACGACCACCTAACTATAAAAAATATTTCTTATTATATTTGGTTGCCGCAGAGTCAAGCATGGGCATGGTTTTAGTTCAGGAAGATGATTTGTTTTTAGAATACGTGATCTATTACCTGAGATGAGGCCTCATAGGACTGGAACTCAATTATTCTCATATAGAAAAACTTGCGTTGGCAGCAGTTCATGATGTTCAACGGTTCTGTCACTATGTTCTGTTTTGCAAGACCACCGTCATTGTTGTCGTGAATCCATTCCAGTACATGTTGAAATGACAAGTTATAGGAGGAAAAATCAGTAGATGGATAGTCATCCTCCAAGAATTTGACTTAGACTTCGTTTCAGCAAAGTCCCAGAAGTCATTGGTCTTCGCAGATCTTATTTTGGAACTTCCGGTTGAGTCATGTGACATTGTGCCTGAGGAATCGCCTATCCGGGGGGATATGTTTTTGATTGCATATTCAGACCCCTGGTACAGAGATATACTTATCTATCTCCAGACTTTGAAGTGCCCCACTTCTGCTTCTCGTGACGAGCGTCGACGGATATGCCATCAGGCTAAGAATTATCTCATACTCGATGATACGTTGTATCAGAGAGGTGTAGACATCATCTTGCGTCGATGTCTCACTCATGAGGAGGCCATCATAGTGCTCAACGATTGACATACTAGAGCTTGTGGCAGTCATTTATCTGGGTTGGAAACAACCCAAAAGATTCTACGAGCAGGTTACTTCTGGCCCACACTTATCAAAGATTCTATCAAATCGGTCAAGAAGTGCCATCCATGCCAAATCTTCTCTTGGAAGATGAGGGCACATCCTGCTCCTATGTTTCCTATCATCACAGTTGGTCCCTTCACTAAGTGGGGGATTGATTACACTACATGAAACCCCCCGTCAGCAAGGGGGCATTGCTATATCATCGTAGCTGTCAACTACTTCACTAAGTGGGTCGAAGCTATGCCAACATTTAAAAATGATGGAGAGACTGCAACTCTCTTCTTATTCAACCAGATTCATAACAAGGTTCGGCGTCCTGAGAGAGATTGTTATTGGCCATGGCAGTCACTTTTAGAACCAAATGATGACCGAATTAACATCAAATCTTGGGTTACGGCAGGAACATTCATCACCTTACTACCCCCAAGCCAATGGGCAGGTGGAAGTTGTAAACAAAACTCTTAAGACGATTCTACAACGAACTATCAACTCAGCCCAGTCAAATTGGCATTTGATGTTATACTCGGCGTTATGGGATTACTGAACATCTGTTAAGACTGCAACTGGTTTCTCACATTTTCAACTCGTTTACGGGTTGGAGGTAGTCTTGCCCATCGAATGTCAAATCCCCTCTCTAAAATTGGTAGTACAGTTATTGCCATATACTTCTCCACTTGAAGAACGGTTAGTATACCTAGAGCATCTTGATAAGTAGTGTCATGATGCGGCCCTAGCCAACAAGGCTCACAAACATAAGGTCAAGTGTCGATATGATAGGTTCGTTCGTCCTCGGATTTTCTCTAAAGGCGACCTTGTCCTGGTTCTATGACCAGGACAAGGACCCCCTGGGGGAAGGAAAGTTTAAACCCATGTGGTTCGGACCCTTCATTATCAAAGAGGTATTAAAAAAGGGCACTTATCTTTTGGTTGATGTTGAAGGGAATGCTTTGGCAGAGCCTAGAAATGGGCTCTACCTCAAGAAGTATTACTCATAGATAGGTCACTGTGGGTAACTTTTTGTAACATATGTATAGTCTTTGTACTACTACTTTTTAAGTTTCTTTTAAAATTGTTATGGACGTGTCATTGATGTTATCTTTTGTCAATATGGTAGATTTCAAGTGAGTTCGAGGTGTTCGTTGGGTATGCAGACGGTGCTAGTCGACACACGCGGAGGCTTGCCTCCGCAGCTTGGGTAATATTTACACCTCAGGGTCAGTTGTTATCTTCCGGAGGTATATGCTTAGGTGACACCAAAAATAATGTCGTCGAGTATAGTGTAGTTATTGAGTTGCTTCGTGACACCTTGTCATTGGGTATCTCTCATCTCCAGGTCTATCTCGACGCTCAACTAGTTGTGTCACAGCTAAACAGAGTATACCGGGTTCATGATCCAACTTTACACCGATGATTCCTTAGGGTACATCTCTTAGAAAGAAACTTTGATTATATTACATATTTTCATGTTCCTAGGAGATTAAACCAACTTACAGATACTCTAGCTAATCAAATTTTAGATTGACATCTTGCCCACATATAAAAGAACATGGACATAAACATGTAAATACATTTTTGCACATAGAATCCATAAGACACAAAAAGATAAAAACCATATATAAACATCATAAAATAACCAAAGTACATAGATGGATGCAAGAGCCTCAAAAAAGGGAATAATAACGAGTCACTGGGCTTATGCCCTCAAAAAATATATACAAGTAGATTCTTGTGGCACATAAAAAGTCTAAGTTTGTTCAGGGCCTATGGGCCCTGTTATAATCATCCACAGCATGGGCTAAACGCCTAAACAATCGGACCCATGTCTGAGGTGCCCCCACAACATGAGGCTGCATGGATGGCGGCAGGTCCTCTATCTCTGCCATCGAGACTATGCGAGTGAGCGCAGTGAAGTTCCACTCAAATCGTCTAAGGACCCTCTCGGCCTCTCCGGCTGGGAGGTTCCCTGCTACTGCTGCTCCCCCAACGGTGACAGCCACGGCTTTTAGCCATGGACGACGCCTTTTCCGTGCATAATCAGCAGGTTGCATGGGTCCCACATCTGCACGCAACAAACGTTTACCCGTCAAATACTCTGGCATACAAAAAAAATGATATATATAACAAAAATACATAAAAATTACATATGAAAACAAAAAAAATACAAAGGTGGCGACTTACCCATCTCCCCTCTCTCCTCACAAGGAGGCACGGGTATCTCAGGATCTCTAGAGAAATCTATCCCTGCATACGGGTAGTCCTCGATAACAGGGATCTGTCATGATAGCCAAGCAAATATATCATCGTTGAAGGACTCAATGGTCCTTCCACCACCCTGTCACGACAGTAATACTGCCCATCTACACACTGCAGGAAAAGAGGCTTGATGTCCTCATACTACAACCCGAGGACTGAAACTCGGAACTCTCTCAAAAAAGAACGAACACAATATGGTCCCGAACCTGAAGTTCCTCTATGTCTGTTGTCAGAAATCTGTCAATTGTCTCTTCATGCACTCGAGCAGTGTGGTACTCCAATCAAAAATTTGTGCATTCATACATTAAATGGCACAGTTCATCTGTGCGTGCGATGCCTGATGCACGGTTGCTAAGCCGGTAATCCGCCCAGTCAGTAACAAGAGAGTCTGCAGCGCTAAGTTAGTAATCTTTCTCATGGGGACCTGGGAGCCCACACGGCCAGTCCCAGCCTCACAATGCTTAGCTATCAATTCTGAGATCTTGCTTAGCCCCACAGGAAAAGTCTGGAAGTTGACTGGTTCCCCTCTCCTTGAGACGCCAGTCAGAAAGTAGATATCCTCGGTGGTGGGCACCAGTGATTGCCCCTCTAGCATAAATGCCTCTGCATCAGGGTGCCAGTAGCCAATCAAGGCATTCAGTAGCCTTGGTTGCGCGTGCATAAACGGACATAGAAATAATTTGAGTAAACCACATTGCATTAACACAGCCACAACATTCAGATCTGCAACAACCAACTCACTGATTGCCTCATGCTCCCTTTCCCTCCACTCGACATACATCCTACCAACACAACAAGGTAAAGGAGGGTTAGTACTTCCCTTTAGTTTTCCTTTTCATCATAAAAGGGGGGTACACGTGGGCTGTAGAGGTGACAGTGGCGTGTACACGCAGGCAGACTTTACTCTGCCCAAATGTACACGTGGCATGTCCAGAGACAGCCCGTGTGTACCTAGGGCCGACCTTTTTAAGGTCGACGCCCACCCAAAAAATACACTAAATAACGAAATTGAAGTATTGAATAACTAGATAAGGGAGTTTGTACTTACTTGGTCCAAGCAGAAGTTCGTTTCATCCACTGTAGCTCCCGGAATCACTATTTTTGGCAAAGGGGGTCTTTTGGCTCCAGAATCAATTTCCAAATCATGGATGGTGATAATGAGCTGACAACTTCTATTTATAGACTTTTTGGCCTCTTTTTGTCA
>ML813048.1:108798-129006 GCA_009831015.1 Picea engelmannii
CTATAGGTGGGGCCATCTCCTAACTGTCTCATCAGACCAATCTATGAAATTTTATCTTTACACTTGACATACTATAAATCTTCGACTATTGGGGGATACTGACTGGTTTCCTATACTTTTGATTGTGAGGTGTCACAATACTTAGGTGTGGGGGAGGGGTTCATGAGATGACAAATGATCATTTCCTAGAGAAATAGATATTTTCAAGAATTTTTGTGTTATTTCTATGATACAGGTTACTACATTGATAGTCATTTTTATTTTTAAAGTGCTAAACTCCTGTGTGCTATAATTTACTGAACATATACTTAATAGACCACTCTTTATCGATTTATCTTTCATTACAAGATGTACATTGTAGGATTGAAAATACATGTTTTATGCTTTCTATAACTTTTTTATTATAGGTTTGACATTATATGTCATATGCAAGAGGGTTGAGTGAGCATGACAACAAAATCAACAACAAGGGAACATTCTGCCTCTGCTCATTAACCATTGTGATTGTCAAAAACACTTCAAATTTGCAGGCTATCCATTATAGGAAGTGAAAATATATTTAACACAGAGGTAATGGATGAAGTATTGTATGAGGTGCCATATGAAATGCCATATGAGGTGCCGAACAAAGTGCCATGTGAATTACACACCAGTAATTGTCCTAGATTCCAGGTAACCAAAACTCAATTACATTCAATTGAATTGGTTGCATACATTGATTGAAGATGATTCATATGTTTATGATCAAATGTCCAAGTCAAAAGACTTGGACATTGATCTAACTACACATCACTACATTGCCTCAAAAATGAGCCGTCGAATTTGAAATTCCCACCCATGGCATCTCGCACGCACATGTGTGCAATGTACTCCACTACAAGTGCATTCAAAATCAGTCCGGGCAACCATTATCTCCATTTTCCCTTTCCATTTTCTCTCCCCTGCATTAAGAAATCATGCCCAACCTCTACCATTTCGTCCCCTGTTCAAAACGCATTCGGCCGTGCCCAATTCGTGCCATCTCTTGGCTCGATTGCACCCTTTCCTAGTGAAATTTGCCTCTGCCACAATGCCCAAGAGGTACGAACCCTCTTCCTATGCAGACCTATTTTCCATTCCCGAATTTGTACAATGCAGAGATGTTTTTTTGCATGTAGGTTGGGGGCCATTTTTGTCTAACTTGCAGGGCCATGACGACGACCTCTCCATGAAATTTTCCCTCGGATTCGATGGGAATACAACACATTTAGGGTCTCTTACCTTTGAAGTTTTAGAAGAGTCCATTGCTGCAGCTACAAAGCTCCCAAGAATGGGAGATAGATGGTTCAAAAACCACCAATTGTCATGCTCAAGTTATAACAGGGTTTTTAAGCCCAAATTCGAGAGCATTTCAAGAGAAAAGGGATATTCTAAGGAGTATATAAATATGGAATTGATCAACCCCCTCATCATCATCACAAGGTTGATTACCTGCGAAGGTAGATACTCCACTTTCAAAACTTGTCATTTTAGATTGATGGCTCATTTTCTATTCAACAAAGCTTTGAACTTCTCCTTATATTTTCTAAAACTCTTGGAGAAGATGTCCTCTCAAGTGAGGAAGAATGTGAATAACCCCCACAACAATCTCTTTCACCATGGCTTGATCAAAATCCTTGTTCTAGCTGAACTAGAGAAACAGGGGAAAACTTGGGATGCCTTTATCTATCAATTTGCAAACCCTCACTTGACAATTAAGACTGACAAGAAGCCACTTAACCTAAAACCTACCTCTCCATCCAAGCTTCGCTCTCCAAAAACTCCAAACCCCCTTACACAAACCCTCTCTTTGCTGGAACAATACAAAAATCTTGTTGATATCCCTACTTCTTCATCGGGTAAAGAGACCAAGAGAAAAGACCAAAAGAACCCTATTGTTAACCCCCCAATGCCTTCAATCTCTCTTGATCCCACACCTACAAATCTCCAAGAAGTAATTCAACAAGATTTTCCCATCATTCACACAAATAAGATGGGAGCCAATTGATTTGGTAAAGGATAATTTCGAAAGAGTACCCAAAGAACAAGAACAAAACCTTATGAAAAACATCCACCTGCTTCAGATCCTATCCAAGTGTCCTCCGACCTTGAGAGCCCTCGCAAGAAACTTAGGGAAGTTTCTGTGGATGGATTAGAGCCACCAAGGAAGACAAAATCAGAACCTACCTCTCCTTACCAATCCCCCATCACTCCTACTTAACCCATGCTTACTCTAGATCCTAAAGTTGATAGATTGTCCACATCCCTCAAAGGATCTAAGCCTTCCTCAGAGATCATCAATTCTACCCCAACCATAGAGAAGCTACAAAAAGAAAACCATCAACTTCTCCAACAATTGGAAGAGAGGAAGACAATAGATACACACCTTCATCATGATAATGCAGTCCTTCAAACAAAGGTGAAATCCCTTCAATGGTTGGTGGATGAGATAACCAAATCCAACCGCAGCCTCAGAGCACAACTGAAGCAACATAAGAGGCATAAGGAAAAGTCTTCACAACAAGAAGGAGAAGCTTCCAATGTTGATCCTCCTCAGCATGCCTAGACACAAGGCCTAACTTCTTTTTGTTTGTAGTGGGACCTGCAAAATTGTAGGTGTGGGGGTAATGTTGGGCCCGAGATATGATCAATTTATGACAATTATTAGACACTTTTTGTCGAATGTACATATGTGTTTTTCACGTTTTGAAGGAGCTTTTTGAAGAATTTTATGCTAAAACGGTATGATCTACGCTAGGTACGTACGATTATTGTTTAATGATAGTATTGAGTATAATTCATCATGTTTTTACGCTTCCAAGGATCTGATTCATGTTTTTTGGTGTTACAGGGAAAAAATGCACCATGTTTCTTCTTCCGACACTCAGTCCGACACTCCTTCTAGCACTTGTTCCAGTACCCGATCCGACACTCTGTCTTGCAAAAAAAATGAGCGCGACTTGGCGATTATGGTATTGGCGTCCAATGATGGGTGAATCGGGAACATGGGTTTTGTTCATGCTTTCCCCCATTAGCTACTAAACTCCCGACAACTCATTTTTATTTTTTCAATAGGGTGATTATTGGCTCGCTCCGTTTCAGCAGTTAGGGCATCATTTAATGAAAATTGTCGAATTTAGAAGTGGTTCGAACCTCCTGTGGTCGAAAACTTGGTCTGTAAAAATTATAAATACCATCGAGGTGGTCAAATAATTGTTAAGCATTAGAAGCATCAGTGTGATAGAAAGAAACACGATTTTACTTTGTTTTGCTATTTTACATTGCCAAATTATATAAGAACTGTGTTTTTGAGTTTTTATGATGAAATCGACTTGTTGAGTTTGTGGTGTGCTTTTAGGAAGTGACCATGACTTGCTGGGGGGCCCACCAACATTCTGGTAATTGTTCTTTAGTTTTTTTATTCATTTTATAGTTTAGTTGTTCTCTTTATTTCCTGTACATGGATTATCATTTTGTTAATTAGTTTGTTGTTGTAGTTTAATTGCTTTGACTCTCTTTTGCAGGTTAGTATGACGAATTGTGGTAGCATGCATTGATCTTGTAGTTAGGAATGGATTTGCAAATCCCTAGACTAACCCCATGTGCAATTAGATATTAGATTACGTCTTTAGTTATGATTTTAGAGTCAAATTTAAAACAAAGTTTTAAATAGAATAGAATAGAGTTTTAATTTGAGTTTTCTTCGACAAGGATTTGATGGATGGATAGGATTAATTTCAGTTTTTAATGATAGCTTGCTTATCTCATTTTTATATAGATCTTGTTTAATAAGTTGTTGGTTAATGCATTTGGTAGTTTACTTTGTCATGATTTAATTTATGTTCTTAAGCATTTCTTTATTGCAGTTTAAATTGTTAAGGTCGATATAACATAGTTTCATTTTATGTAATTTCTTTCCTAGAGTTAAATTGCAATTGTATTTCTTAGTTAATAGTTGAGTTTAAGTATGAATTTTTCTTACATAGTATAGAAGTACAATGATTATCTTGTTATATTGTTGATGGCTAATAAATGAATATGCAGGGTAATTGACGATTATTTTTGTCGTGGCTAAATTCTCGTTGGATTGTTTAATCCATACCTTTCACTTTGCTATTGAGATTAGTGTTGACCTTATACCACTTGAATTTTCCTTTGTTGTCAAGTGCCATCGAGATATTATAAGACATCGGAGACATTCACACAACCACCAACATTATATTTGAATTGTCATAGGTTAAAAAATAGTTTCCTGTTTTCATAGATCAGAAAAGATAGTTTCTTTCTTTTGTAGGTTAGAAGAGATAGCTTCTTTCTTTCATAGTTTAGAAAATGGTTTTATTTCCACTGTAGGATAGATATTATTTTTCTTTGATAGATTAAAGAGCAGTTTGCTTATCATAGATTAAGAATTAGTTGGAATTTCTTCTTTCTTTCGATTAAATAGATTTCCTTTCATGAATTAGAAATAGTTTGAAATTTGAATTGAGAACATAGTCCACTTGCCTCTTAGGCTAGACCATTGTTCAATGAGAAGTTTTAATTTGATTACTTGCAGTAGAAGTTATCTCAGAGTAGTTAGTTGTTTTCTTGCTTTAATAGGTTAGTAAGTTGTTTTTCTTACTTGTTTACTTGCTTTAATAGGTTAGTTAGTTGTTTTGTTTACTTGCTTTAATAGGTTAGCTAGTTGTTCTTGTTTGCTTGCTTTAGTAGAATAGTTGCTTGCTTGTTTATTTACTTGCTTTCATAGGGTAGTTTCTCATTGAATGTAGTTTGGCAAGTTAAAGTAGTTTTCTTTTGTTATTTGCTCATTGTTATACTTAATAGTTGCTTTTTCTTATTGTTATGAATTAGTTTGTTTTATATAGGGTTTTTACTTGCTTTCTTAGAGCTATCCATCGATCCTTGGCCTGAAAGTACTTAGGTTACCTAGTTTCAAGTTGCTTAGTAGGGTTTTCTCATTAGATAGCTTTGATTGAATAGATTAGCCTTAGATAGATACCTTCCTTAGTTAGACTATACTACTACCATCCCTTCTACCTTTGGCATATATTTTGCTACAACTCTAAGTTTACTTACCCCGGGTTGACAATTTAATTGAGGGTTTTTAGTGCATATACAACACCCAACAGTTTCCTCTGACGATTCTTCTTCTTTTCTCGTTTAGGTTTATGGTTACTATTGGAAACATTTTCACTAGGCAGAGGAAAAGAAGGTTCAAGTACTCGATCCAGAGTGAGAATTGATTGTAATGGAGGGGGGTACATTTCATTTTTTAATGACCTTGACAAAGACAATGAACTATGCTCATGGCCCCGGGTTCAATCCCCATATTTCTTTTCATTTTTTAACAAGCTTGCTACAAAGAGGAAAACTATGCTCGTAGCTTCTATTTCATTTTTAACGAGCTTTCCACAAAGAAGAAAAAATATTCTCAAGAACTTTGTTTCATTTTTTAACGATCTTTCCACAAAGAATAAAAATTATGCTCAAAACCTCTATTTCATTTTTTAACTAGCTTTCCATAGAGAAGAAAAACTATGCTCAAAACCTATCCTCGATCATGGCTTCCAAGAGGAAAATTCTCTGGAAGGAATACATGTCAAGGGACAAATGTCAACCATGGATTTTAGGAGATCTTTCCTAGATGGAATAAAAACACTCTGAAAGGAATACATTTTGACGACCTCAATAAGGGTACCGATATTTGGCTCTAATATCCCTATCGAAGAGATGACCATGTCAATTACTAGATATAACTCAGGAGAAGGGAGATATTCCCTCTCATGCGGAGTTGAATGCATGGGGAAGATCATTACGTAATTTACCTATGGTGGGGCAGAAATCACTGACATGTACATACCGTTCAGGGAAGGTGGATGGTTGACCATCAGATGAAGGTCAATGAATAAAAGTTGTTCAATCGTTACTATGTTTCCGTTGTGAGGGAAACATATCACTCGAAAGAGAGTGGATACAAATATCTCATAATGTAGACATAGTATTTCCAGAGGAGAAGGTTAAAGTAAAAGGGGTCATGAACTACCATCACATCGAAGTAGACCATTTTTCCTCCCAAATTAACTGGAAACTGAGGAGAGATCCCTAAAGGTTGACTAACTATTTTGCCAAAGGTCAACAAATTTTGAGTCACGAGCGCAAGTTGCGGGGAACCAAAAGATTTCCAAGAATTTGCAGATAAGATGATAACAAAAGCACCTTCGTCTATTATAGTGTTAGGAATATTCCTATGACAAACCCGCATGGTGATTTGGAAAGGAACGTAAGAAGGAAGATGAGGTTCTGTCAAATGATTCCAATTAATAGAAATAATTTGATTGCTTGAAGGGGGTGTTATCAGGACAGGTTGAGTGCCCCCTTGTATGGGTGAATCAATATTAATGCGGTATACGTGAGCATCATCCTCACTCTTTGAATGAGGAGCGGGATCGACTGATGACGAAACTAGATTGACCACTTTGGCACTCTTCAGATGAAGAGTGGGGCTGATTGATGGAGAAAATATATAAGTCACTTGGGTTTCACTTTTTAGATGAAGATTTGGGCTGATATATGATGGAACTGGATCAACTACTTGGGTTAGTGGTTCAACCGACGATGAAACTAGATTGACCACTTGATCAACTAGAGTGACTGGGGATGGAACCAGATTGACCAGTCCATCAACTAATGATGGTTTGGGAGAGATATTATCATGATAACCAGTTGGAAGTTGAATATTTTCCAAAATATAAGAAGCCTCATCCATATGAGGGAAAATATGAGAGTAATGATCACCTTTGCATAACATACAAGGAAATTTGACAGTTCTATTTTTCTTACCAACCTTAACGTCACTAGTTGACAGGGTGTCGCTAGCATGTTCAGTAGGGGCTGATGACATGGAAGACCACATTTCTAATACCTTGGGAAGACTAGTGAAATCCCTCAAAAAGTGGTCACCCTTACAAATCCTGCAAGGGGATTTGGGTTTGGGATTATTTTTTTTAGACTTTTCGACTTTATCAACATTCCCAGTACAATTAAAAATATCTGGTTGCTCGGATCCAACATGACCTGATGCAATTGGAGGCTTGGTATCTTTCTGGTTCTTCTTCTTCTTCCCCTTCTGTTTCTTCTTCTTCTTATCAACTTGGCTACTTGATTTAGATATTTCACTAGGAGAAGAAGGAAAAAGGGAAGGAGGCCTGATGGGTGAATAAGGAGAAAGGTTGACATGAGGTTGATTTGTGGGTGGTGTGCCTAAATCTGAAGAATTAGGTGCATTCGAAGCACTGGTAAAATTCGATATCACTGGAGTGGGGAACAACCAAAACGGTAACTTTATGACGAGTCCCGAAATACTCAGTGTGGCAATGCATAGAGGACCAACATTTCCAAAAGAAGGAAAGGTGAAAGGTTCCTTGGGAAAAGGGTTTCCTTCATTGGTAATCCCAATAATTGACGCTAATGACATTGACTCGACCTAAGGTCCACTAAGGAAAGAAAACAACACACTCTACAAATATAAGAAGTAAAGAATCAAACAAACCTTCCCATAATGAAACCACTAGTTGGTGATTAAATACAACATCGCGAGATCAATATAGGAAGGGGTTGTGATAGAGAAGGTGGATCAGTTACGTTGGTGACTTGCTTTACAAAATTACGCCTTGGTGCAATTTCCAACACAATTTTACCCATGGGTGTACCCTCCAAGGATCCTGAGTGATTTTGACCAATCTCTGACCCATGTACAGAAAAGACTCCCCTTCACCGTCACCTTACCATTCCTATAAACTCATTTTTCTTATCGAAAAAGAGAGGAGAAGGTAAAGTAGGATGTATTATGCTTATGACATTTTTTCTATTTGCTCCTACTCGCAAGATGGATCTAATTCATGTCACAAATGAATACCTACAATGAACAAAAAGAAACAAGCAACTTCATTATACTCTAATGGATTAGGTAAAGAAAATTCATCTATGCAAATCAGATTAAACATAGAAAAGCACATGAAACCACATACTTGAAGGAAATAGGCCAAGTATATTAGATGAGGAATTCAAGAAGAAACTTATAATCTTCAGATGACATTGCATGAACCTCTCCAGGTTCTCCTCATCCAAACCTTGCTCGAATGTCTCCATTTATAGGCTTTGAGAGGCTCAACTACCTTGGAAGTTGGGTATATTTGGAATTAGTTGAGGATATGGATCCAATAGTTGTGATATCTTCCTTAGATGCAAAATTGGAGTTATATTTGAGCCAAACCAACTCGATCCATCCGTAAATGTCTTTAGAAGAAATGGGATTTCTTCCAATATTTCCTTAACCAACTTAGCAATCCCTTAGAATGGGCAACAAATCGCTACAATGCTCCCCCTAATATGGACAAAGAGTGCTAGTGCTCCCTATGTATGAGAAGGGGAGCATTGATCTTCCCAAAAGTTGCCAAGATGAGAAATTCCCTTAGAAAAACATTCATTTTGATTGTCATATGATGGAGCTTCTTCTTATAACATGTCATCGGGGTTGTATCAAGTATTTTCATGGTTTCATTCGTGATGCGAAACTTACAGAAAGAGAATGCGACACTTACGACACTTGTGACAAAATTGAAATGCTTACGACACTTACGACAATGAGAATATAATACTATTGAAGTGAGGAATTTTGATGTGTAACACTTGCTCCAATGGCTCACCCTTGGGAAAAATATCTCTGCAATCCTCTGAACATGGACACCATCCCTGGATATCCCAACACCATGCCAAAAGAGTCTCATAAATGGTTGCCAAAGTTTCTAGCAAATAATGTGATCATTGTTGATGATCATCTCTACGCCATAGGAAGATACATGGAAAATGTGGAAATAGAACATGAATATGTAGCAATGAAGCTACTAGCCTTGCCATTGACTGAAGATGCTTAGAGATGGTTCCATGGCTTACTTGAAAATCACATAACATCTTATGAATATTTTTCCAAGTTATTGAAGAACATATGGAAAACTAAGAAATACCATGGGATGTTCATAGCTCAATTCAATGAGATAAAGAAGAAGGAGAATGAGACAGTGAGTGAATTTGACAACAGGTTTGATAGATTGTATAGTCAAATCCTAACATATTTGTGCCCTACAGCTGCAGTTGTTCATCTCATCTATATGAATGCATTCGATGGGAAATAATGTTTCATTCTGAAGGAAAATAATCCCACCACCTTGGAACAAGACAAAGATTACACTGCAGAGATTGAAGAAAATCATCCCGACTCAAAGGTTGATACTTTTCAATATCCTCATGTCAAGGCATAAGCAAAGACTAAGGTTTCTAGTAGCATTTTTCCTGATCCAATTGACCTCCTGACTTAGAAGATAGATCAAATGAGTACTCAATCCGTCCAAGATTAGAATTAGATCATGGGAAGATTAACCATTGTGGAAAGAAATCAATCTACCCGTAGACCTCATTTTGCTAGACAACAAAGAGATGCCATAGTTTGGAAACCAAGGCCTCAACAAGAGGCAAAGGCTCCTGATACTATGAACCGATTTGGAATGGTCATCACCAAGAAGAAACCATGGTATTCTCCATGTCAAGAACCTTGTAATGCCCCCCTCCTCTTGATAGAGTCTTGGAGAGACTCAATAGTCTAGATGTACCCTATAGACTATAGTCTCATGAGAAAAGGGGACTAAGAGGAACCAAATTAATCACTATGGGGATAAATGTTATATTATTAAAGTGACTTTGCGAAAAAAGGGAAAATTAAGCTAAGTGACTAATATGAGTAAAAGTGAAGAAAATAACTTTAGAAGCCAAGAAAATAATTTAAGTGAAAATTAGACATTGGAGTATAAAAGAAAAAGGAGGGCGCCTCACTCCACACTCTTTTCAATTTACACTTTACATATTGAGCTTTTCAAATTACATTTTTTTAGGGTTTTGGGAGAATAAACCCTAGAGACCAGCAAGGAGGTGAAAGATATCTCTATTCCTGGTCCAATAATGTCAAAGGAGGTGAAATATTACTCCCTCGCCATTCTATTAAACCACAGGTTAATTTCTACAGTGGAAGAAGGAGACAGGGAACGAATCTGAAGGTTTTCTACAGGTGGGGCACACTATTTGGAGGAGATCAGTTTGATTTGAGGAGGAGGGTGATCTAAGGAAAAAATCTTCTCTGGGGTGTTCTCTAGGTCCAAGGTGCCATTCCTCACCTTCTATTGGAATATTTATCCTGCTTATTATTTTATTATGTCCATGGAGAGAATTTCTGAAGAGGGGCACACTTTCCATTGAGGATATAGTGAGTTGGAAGGATAGATTTGAAGTTTTGGTAGAGAGATCTCTCCATTGGCATTCTACATCACTTGATCTACAATTTGGTAGTGTTTTCTATGGGTTTTATTTCTTTCTTGAGGGAGGTCGAGTTATTTGGGTGGATATATCCAGTTTGGGTGCATCTCCACCAGATCTAAAGGTGTTCAGACATCAAGGGAAATAAATTGATATTGTATGTACTTGGGTGTTTCTACTGAATACCTAGGAGGAGTCACATATCTATTTAATTGTATCTTGGTGGAATATTCAACTTATATTCCTTATTCTCTGCTACAATATTACAAATCTATATATCCCATGTATGGATGTCGTCATATTATCTAAATAAAGGTCATATCTGAATTTTTTGAGCATTCTCTTATGTTATATTTCTTGTATCTTTTTATCTACATGTATTTATGTGCTATATTCATTCTTCATATGCTATAAATCACAACCCAACATACCCAACACAACTCCAAGAAGAAAAACGTGCAAAACTCTCAAACAATAGAACAAAGAGGTCAAAAAATAACCTTAAGTTTGTAGAAAATATGATTGGGAACATTACAGTGGTATCAGAGTGAAAATCCTCCCAGCTTTTGGGGATTGGAATATGCCTAAATTTAGAGGTATCTATATGGGAAGGTGTAGAATATAGGCTGAGGAACTTGAAGAAAAAATGGGTGAATCAGGGGATGACAGTGAGAAAGGAGTGCCACAAGATATATCAGGGGTGACTAAGGACTTGAAAAATTCCATAGACAATATATAGTTTTCCCTACAACATCATTTATAGGAAACACATGAAACTATGCATAGAGGACATGGTGAGCTCAAGGAGGATTTGGAAAGAATGAAATTCAACCAGGAGAATATTTCACTTCTCCTCATGTAGATGAATCATGGTAAGGATGGCCCAAATAATAGTGGAAATAAGGAGGCCAGTGGATCACAAAGGGGAACTAGGAATCATACAGAGAATGATCATCATTTACATACTGAGGGACATAATGTATTTGTGGGAGCACCTTCTAGGGGTCCAACCAGCAGTAGAGCTACACCTATACCCTACATTCCCACTTTCCTTTAAGCACAGTATAAGGATAATATTTTTCCATAGGTAGAAGATAACTTTGAGGAGTATGAAAGGGATTATGCAAAATTGAGTGAAGGATTTATAAGACAAGTCACATTGGATCAGTATTGTGGTATAAAGTACAGGGGCATGACTAGGATCTATAACAGGGGATGCAATGAGTTAGATATTAGAGAAGGGAATATGGATATCCCTATCTTTGATGGGTCAACAAAGACCTCTACGCAGGCTTTGGTTCAGAAGTTGGATGCCTATTTGTAGCTCAACCCCATGAGAGAGTTGGATTATTTAAGTTTACCGCTATATAATTGGAAGTAAAGGCCCATGACTTGTGGCACCATGGCATGTATACCTTGGGACATAACCACATTACATATTACTCAGAATTTACACAGAGGCTTATTGATGGGTTTGACTATGGAGATCCTACGCTACATTTTCGTGAACTCACTCAACTAAGGCAGATAGGGTCACTAGAAACCTTTATAGAGGAGTTCCAAAGAGTGGTTGTAATGGTACCAGAAGTGTCACAATATAGGTTACTAATCCTTTTCTTTGAGGGGTTGATGGAGCCCCTATGAGGTTGGGTTAAGGATTTCAAGCCCCAAAACCTACAAGAGGCTATTTGGAGGACTAGATATTTGATGGGATCAACAGCAAAAACCAAGTTCACTCCAAGGCCGCCACTAACCCAAGAAGTGAAGGATCAAAGAGGAATGGATAAAGGTAAGGGAAGGATGGATGAAGATACTAGGAGAGATTTAAGGAGGAAACAATTATGTTTTACATGCAAAGAACCTTGGGATCCAGGGCATAGATGCATGGGAAAGGGAAATGTTCACTATATTGAGTTGGTTTCTGATAATGAGGAGGAAGATGATGTTGAAAGTAATCAAAATATAGAGGCCAATCAACTAGTAGAAAAAAATGTGCAGAATGAAGGAGGAGATGAAGAATATCTTGGTCAAGAAGGGGATAAGAGGATCACTATTGAATCCATTAGCAGGGTCCCTAAGTACAATACTTTCATAATGATAGGATTTATCCAAGGGAAAAGGGTTTTTGTGCTCATAGACAGGGGAGCTTCACATAAATTCATTGATTCGACACTGGTGAAAATAAGGAACATACCTACAATAGAGTTTGAGGAGTTTCATGTGGAGGTAGCAAGAGGTAACACTATGCCATGTGACAAATATATTTTAGGATTGAACCTCACTTTGTGGAGGTATGACTTGGCACAAGACTTCTATGTGATGGAATTACCATACACCAATGTTATATTGGGAGTTCAGTGGCTTATCACATTGGGGCCTATCAACACCAACTATAAGACCATGGAAATTTCATTCAATGGGGAAAATGTAAAAATGGTGACTTTAAAAGGAATGTCAGGAAATGCACCAAGGGTGGTTACAACCAAGTGCATGGAGGCCATTTTTAGGAAGGAAGACATAGTTTATGTATTAGAGTTCTTAGTATCAGTTCAGGTAGACAAACAAGGGAACCCACAATACTCCCATGACATTGAAAGAATAATTGATACTCATAGGAAGGTTTTTGAGCCTATTCCACCAGGGAAACCACCAGATAGAGAATTTGAACACATCATAGAGTTGGAGGAGGGTGCAAAACTAGTTATCACCACACCTTATAGAAATCCTAAGAAATACAAGGATGAGATAGAAAAAACCATCAAGGAGTTGTTGGACATGGGCCACATTAGGCCAAGCTCTATCCCATTTGCATCCTTAGTGGTATTGGTGAAGAAGAAATATGTTACTATGCACGTGTGCATTGATTACATGGCCTTGAACAAGAGAATCATAAAGAACAGGTACCCCATTCCTCAGATAGATGAGCTATTAGATGATTTACATGGCGCAATCTACTTCACCAAGATTGACTTGCGCTCTGGTTATTATCAGATCAAAATGAGGGAACAAGATGTGCCCAAGATAGCCTTCATATGTCATTATGGTCATTATGAGTTCCTTGTTATGCCTTTTTGGTTGACCATTGTTCCAACCACCTTTCAGTCATGCATGAATCATGTCTTCAAAAAACGGTTGATGAAAATTCTACTAGTCTTCTTTGATGACTTGTTGATCTATAGTAGAACATGGTACAACCACCTTTGACATGTATATGAAATCTTAAGTATCATGGAGGAATAATCCCTATATGCTAAAGAATCAAAATGTGAGTTTGGGATGACTGAAGTCCTTTATTTGGGACATATCATTGGAGAAAAAAGGGTACAAGTGCACCAAGAAAAAATCCAATCCATACTTGATTGGCCAATACCCAAAACACTTACAGAACTAAAGGGGTTCCTTGGAATCTACAGTTATTACATGAGTTTTTTCAAGGGGTTCTCTCATCTTTGTGCAACATTGAAATATTTGACTAGGAATGGCACACTCAAGTGGAACCATGAGGCATAGGTGAAGTTTGATAGGATGAAGAAGGTAATGAGCACTTGTCCAGTTCTCTCTTTACTAGATTTTTCTCAACCATTCATTTTGGAGTGTGATGCATCAGGGGAGGGAATTAGAGCATTTCTTATGCATAATAGGCATCCAATTTCCTATGAGAGACGAAATTTGATTGGGCCTGAGCTATTGTACACCATATATGACAAAGAAATGTTGGTTATAATGCATGCTTTTGCTAAGTTCAAGAAATATTTGGTAGGGGAAAATTTTGTATCTAGGACTGATCATAACAATCTCAAGTACTTCTTAGAGAAAAAATATCTCAATGAGAGACAACAAAAATGGGTGAGCAAGATCCAGGCCTACGACTTTGACATAGAATTTTTCAAAGGGAAGAACAATGTATTTGTTGATTCTCTATCTAGAAGACCCTCAGTTTATTCCATGATAGACATATCAGTTGACTTGAAAGCGCACTTGTTGGTGGAGTATTCCAAAAACAGGTTTGCATGTGATTTGATAGATGGACAAGTGCAAGATGATCGCTACAGGATCATAGATGACATCATATACTATAAGGGGATAATCTTCTTGGTTCTTGAATCCTTGTTCAAGGTGAAGGTGTTGCAAGAATTTCATGACTCACCCTTAGCAGGGCATCAAGGGTTCATCAAGACATATAGATAAGTAATATAAAGGTTTGCATGGAAGGGTATGAAGGAAGATATTATGCACCATGTCAGATAATGTACCACTTTCCAGGAAAACAAGGATGAACACACCCACCCATCGTGTCTATTGCAACCACTTCCTACTCCATAGCACAAGTGGGAAAGTATCTCAATGGATTTCATTACAGGGTTTCCCAAGACACAGGGCAAGGATTGCATCTTTGTGGTGGTGGATCGATTAACCAAGTTTGCTCATTTTTTTTTCCATTTCCTCTGACTACATCACATCACAGGTGGAAGATTTGTTCTTTAGGGAGTTCTTCCATTTTCACGGGTTACCCAAAACCATTGTGAGTGATAGAGAAAGTAGGTTTATGAGCACCTTTTGGCAGTAATTGTTCAGGCTAGTGGGCATAGAGTTAACTCCCAGCACTAGTTATCACCCCTAAACAGATGGCTGGAAAGAGATAGTCAACAAGTGGTTGGATGGGTATCTCAGGAATTATGTGTCAGGACAACATAAAACATGGGCTAAGTGGCTACACTTGGGTGAGTATTGATACAACACCACCTACCCCATGTCCATTGGTATGTCTCCTTTCCTAGATCTATATAGTTATGCCCCCCTCATTTTTGTGGAGATTGTATTTGGAGACAGTAGAGCACCCATGGTAAATGAATGGATTCAAGTGAGCCATGAAATACTTAGAGATCACAAGGATCACTTTCAAAGGGTACAAAATTAGTAGAAAGTATGAGCATATAAAAACAAGGTGGAGCATACTTTTGAGGTAGGGGACCTAGTTTATTTGAGGCTCCAACCATATAGGAAAGAAACCATAAAGAAGAATGGAATTGAGAAACTCAAACCTTGTTTTTATGGGATGGACAGGTTAAAGAGAAAGGTGGGAACAATTGCATATGAGCTTGAGTTACCACAAGAAAGAAAAATTCATAATGTTTTCCATGTGTCATGCCTAAAAAGGGAAATATGACAACACATTGTGGTTAATAAAGGGTTGCCTCGAGTAGAAGAGGAAGGACAATTGATTTTGATACTTGAGGAGATTTTGGAGGTGAGAGAGAGGAGATTAAGAAATAGAAACATCAGATAATACTTGGTCAAATGGAAGAATTTTCCCATATAGGACGCTACCTGGGAAGGTGAATAGGTTCTACATAAGGAAGGATCAAAATTTCTTGTGGGAAAACAATTTCCATTAGGGGAGACTATAATGTCCCCCTCCACTTGATAGAGGATTGGAGAGACTTAGTAGTCTAGATGTCCCCTATAGACTATAGTCTCATGAGAAAATGGGACTAAGAGGCACCAAAGTAATCACTATGGGGATAGATGTTATAATATTAAAGTGACTTTGGGAAAAAAGGGAAAATTAAGTTAAGTGACTAATATAAGGAAAAGTGAAGAAAATAACTTTAGAAGCCAAGAAAATAATTTAAGTGAAAATTATAAACTAGAGTATAAAATAAAAATGAGGGCACCTCACTCCACACTCTTGTCATTTTACACTTTAAATCTTGAGCTCTTCAACTTAGACATTTTGAGGGTTTTGGGAGAACAAACCCTAGAGACTAGAAAGGAGGTGAAATAGTCCTATGTTCCTGGTCCAAGATTGGCCAAGGAGGTTAAATATTCCTTCCTCATCATTCTATTCAGCCACGGGTTAATTTCTACAGTGGAAGAAGGAGACAGGGCACAAATTTGAAGGTTTTCTACAGGTGGGGCACACTGTTTGAAGGAGATTATTTTGATTTGAGGAGAAGGAGGGTGATCTGAGGAAAACATCTTCTCTAGAGTTCTTTCTAGGTATATGGTGCCATTCCTCACCTTCTATTAGAGGAATTCTCTTGCTTATTATTTTATTATGTCCATGGAGCTAATTTATGTAGAAGGGCGCACTGTTCATTGATGATATAGTGATTTGGAAGGATAGATATGAAGTTTTGGTAGAGGGATCTCTCCATTGGCATTCTACATCACCTGATCTACAATTTGGTAGTGTTTTCCAGGGGTTTGAGTACTTTCTTAAGGGAGGACGAATTTCTTAGGTGGCTACAACTAGTTTGGGCTCATGTCCAATAGATCTAAAGGTGTTCAGACTTCAAGGGAAAGAAATTAATCTTGTATGTACTTGGGTGCTACTACTGAAGACCTATGAGGACTCACATCTATATTTCATTGTATCTTGGTGTCATATTCAACTTGTATTCCTTATTCTCTGCTACATTTTTCCATATATCTATATCCCATGTATGGAGGTCATCATATTATCTCAATAAAGGTCAGATTTGAAGTTTTTGAGCATTCTCTTATGTTATATTTCTTGTATCTTGTTATCTCCATGTATTTTTCTATTATATTCATTCTTCATTTTCTATAAATCAAAACCCAACATACCCAACACAACTCTAAGAATAAAAACCTACAAAAACACTAAAAAAATATCACAAACAGGTCATAAAATAATCTTAAGTTCCTAGCAAATCTTATTGGGAACATTACAAACCTCACCAAGAGGATGAATTTCCCCATCAAGATGAATACTATCCTGATAATATGAAATTAATGGATATGATATGTAATCTCCAAGAGGAGTAAGTCACAAAGGAATACATTAACAAATCCATAAGACAAGGGGAAAGAGAGGGGAAACTATGGATTTTAAATCAGTTGATAGACGATTATAGGAAGGAACTAAGGAAGAGGGAATATTTGACATACACTAGAAAAGATAAATCCTTAGCCCCTCAGCCATAGGAAAAATCTCCTCCTCCATCTACAGAGAAGGTGGTCCAACCACTTTCACCTCCAGTACATGAGTTTCTTCCAAAGCCAACTCCAAGAGATGATGAGATTCAATTGAACATAGATGTTTGAACCATGTTTGGGAAGTGGAATATGATGGTCCCTATAACATAAATGTACAAAACTCCTTCCGTGAGAAGGGAAGTATTGAAGTTATTACAGGTACCAACCGAGAAGGAGGATCCCCAAATTATTTTGAACACCATGTATCTTGATCAACAAAGGGACAACAACCCTCCTTTCTATCTTTCCTTGGGCATGAATGGCCTCCGCCTAAAATATTGTATGTTGGATTTTGGGGTCTCAACAAATTTCATGTCATTAAAAGTAATGGAAAAACTTGGCTTGAAGACAACCCGACCATACAAAAATGTGTGTGGCATTGATTCTAAGAGGGTCAAGGTTTATGGGTTATGTGAGAATGTTAAGGTCTTATTGATTGATTTTCTGCATATCAACCTCCTTATGAATATAGTAGTAATTGATGTCTCAGATGATTGGGGGATGCTCTTATCGAGGAGTTGGTCTGCTTCTCTTGGAGGTTTCCTTAGCATGGATCTCACCCATGCACATATTCCCATGGGGGATGGCACCTTTGATTTACTATATAGTCGATATCGAGCTGACAAGCATGTGATGGATCCCAACAGTCCTAATTATACAAGTGAGGATGAGTTTGATGAAGTTATGGACATTGGTGAGTATGATCCATGAGACTTACCTTTCATACATGAGGACTGCATAGACATGCTACTCCTAAGGACTAATGACTACAAAGAAAATCTTGCACAGTTCCAAGGGAAAGAGCCAGGGTCCATCCAGATATTGAAGAAAGAAGATAATAAAGACAAATAATGTGAAGAAGCCATAAAAAATGTAGTCAACATAGGATCTCCTTCCTATATTTACATTGAGAATATACCTTACATCAACTACAGTGAAGGAAGTCTTGTGTTCACGTGGGACAAGAAGAAGGGAAAGCCTAAATATGACCAAAAGGATGACAACTCGTGGCTTGGCCCTTACATTGTCAAGAATAAGTCAGAAAAGGAGAAGTACTATTTGACAACTTTTGACGAGAGAAAGATGCCATTACCAATGGATGGATCTCTTCTCTGACCATACATTCAGAGCACCTGACTTCTTCAGGGCCCAGGTAAATAGGTAGGTCATTTTATTTCCTACATTTTCATCTTTATTTCTCATGGTAGTTTAGTTTCATTTCGTATTTCATTTTTCTCTACTTGCATATTTATTTCGAGTTTAGTTTAGAAATTTTTGAAAAAATGCTAAAATTTCATTTTCTAGATTAAGTTTCATTTTTTTCTTTGATGTATATGGACGAAGGGTGATAGAACCACCCTATATTTTATAGTGTTATGTTTCATTGTAGGCACAAGTCCACTAGGATATGTTGTGATTTTCATGCGCTCTACGACGAGTACATGTCCCTAAGTAGGAGCCAGATGTTATCCCCAAATCCTAGGGATAACTAAGGAGACGATGTCTCGAGGCCCTCATGTTGCATACATGGAGTACTGAGAGATATCATGACCAATAGTGTCCACTTGCACAGATAGAGACCCACCTTGCCACCACAGCTCCAGGTTCATCACGATGGTATCCACCACATCAGTTGACTTTTAGAAGACACTTGGTCTTGCTCCATGAGGTAAAATCTAGGTATTATGATGAATATCATTTCAATGTTTGAGGCATTTGAGTTTGTTGCATCTATTACTTATTTTGATTATGTGCTTGGACATTATTCTCTAATGCCCTATTTTACTTTAGTGGTTGAAATTGCGCCCTAGCAAGTGAGTCACCCTTAGCGATAGGTTTTCTACTGGGAGGTCTTCTAAACGAGTCATTGTTCCATTCTCGACCATACTTGTCACTTTCCACACTTCATCCCCTCATCTCCTTACCTTTTGGTATTTCTGGGTATATTGACCCAAGAAGGGGTTGTCCCTCATCTCATGGGAAGAAGGGGTTGAAGGCCCAACGACTTGTAGCTGGAAAAATATAAAATCCAATCATTAACCTTCTAGATTCTTGCACAGGGATCCTGAGGAAAATGAAATATCTCTCATAAGAAACTGATGGGACCCGTGAAAAATAACTAATACAAAATTCCAACCAAGGTGGAACATGTGTGGGCACTATTTTTAATGATTAGGTAGAAGCCCCACACACATTTTCCATTGGATCATGTTGTCATTGATGCCAATGGTTTGATTGATTGATGTCATTGATTGATGTCAAGTGATTGATTGATGTCAAAGGATTGATCGATTGATTGATGATTTATGTAATATAATATGTATTTTCCTAAATGAGAATGCATAGATGAAGATGGATCAATGAGTTTTCATTGATACATGATGAAGATGGATCGATGTGGTTCCATTGGTATATGATGCATTGTTGGAAAAATGTATAGATGCTCTCATTATTGTCTTATCATGATTGATAAGGTGTAAAAACAGATGAACTCCAAAGTGGTTCCCTTATGGTGAAATCCCTCACAAGAAGATGCTTTACGGATTGAGTTATCCTAGAAGAAAGGTTGGAGGACCCATGCTTTTATGAGGAATAACGAGATGAAGATCAAGGAAATTGTTGGTGAAACTATCCTAGATGGATAGTGCTTGTCATGCCATTTCTGGCGGTATGTGGAATGTCACATAAGTCCTCATGGTTTGAGAGTTATAGCCTTACGAAGATGAAGGACCCCCACATGAAGGCTTGAAGCCCCCAAAGTCAAAGAAGTCAAAGTGACCTAAAAGAAGAAATGATAAAATAAGGTGACAAAATCAAGAAGGA
>ML813049.1:0-21133 GCA_009831015.1 Picea engelmannii
GTGAGGGCTTGGATGCTTCTTGAGTGTGCAATTTGGAGACCCATGTAAAATGTTAGAGTTTTTGCTTTGTTATTAGTGTTCTTCCCCAAACCCCAGGAAAAATCTGCAATATTTTGTCCATCGGATTCGAAGATGACTCCCCCCTCACCTTTCGCCCCTAGATCATGCATGGATTATATTAATGTACATGGATTAGGAATAATTAACCTACTTCTAGTTTAAATTTTTGAGACCTTGAGCATGTATAAACGGTTGTGGACATGCATTTTAGTGTTAATGGCATGCACTTTTCAATAATTTTTACACATAATTTCCTTATTCCATAGTTAGTTAGTTTTATTTTTCATTTATACCCAATTTTGGCTTTAATATTATAACAGTAGAGGGTTGTAGGGTCATGAGTCTTTAGTGTGATAAAATATATTCAAAGTTGTTTTTTACCATGTGAAGAAAAATGCAAATTTTGGAGTATTTATGCATAGTAGCAATCTTGAGAAATCAAATTAAAAATCTAAAATTGTAGGAAGGTGTGAAATGATTAAACATACACTATCCAAATTGACTCATTAAATGTGGCCTTATAATGAAGGTCAGGCATGCATTTTTGTGAAGCTAGTCAATTTTGTTCAAATCATGGTTAGAGGCCAACTTGACTTATCCATAGCTTGACCTATCCATAGCTTGTAGAGGAAGAATGGTTTAATGATTTTTATTATGTCATCTTGTCAAGCACCAAGAAGTCTCTAGAAAACCAATTTCATTTTTATTATAGGACCTTGATGCACATTGTGCTATGCATTTTCTTAAGGTAAATTGTTTGTGTGTGTGCCCTATTTTCTAATGGAATTTAATTTGGTTTTTGATGGGAAACCAACATTTTGACTTGCTAGGTTAGATATGAATGTTTGAAATAAATGTCATCAGTTGTATGAGATTCCATATAATTACATTTTAAAGAATTTACGTATTTTTTCATGTAATCAGGTTTCTTAAGACAAATTCTAAGTTGGTGTTTAAAACTCGGCATTTTGAATACTAGATTAGTGACTTGAGGATGTGTAAGGATGATTAATGGTAGATTACATGAAAAAATTTATCAAAAAACTTAATGTTGCATTTAGAGTGATGGGCATGCATTTTCTTAGCTTTTAGAGATAAAGTTGTGAAATACTACATATATTTTGTAATTAGTAAGCTTTAATCTGTGTTTTTTTCTCGAGAAAAAAATAGTATATTTGTTATTTCGTCAAAAATAAAAATATACACCCTTTAGTTCCTTTAAAAATCAAGAATTGGTCAAATTACTTCCATCCAACAGTGCAGTGAATCAGAACTTGTTGGAAACTAACTTTCTATTAACATCAACCTAGCTAAACAGTCATGCCAAAAGTACATTCCAAGATTATCCCCATTAAAAAAAAAACAAGAAAAAGCCACCTAGATACACCAACATAAAACCAACTAAGAAATAGAGGTTAGAAATAATGCTTTTGGACCACAGGAAAAGCTACCCCGCTTTGGAATTCAAAGCAGATAAGTGTGCCTTAAACTAAATATATAACCTCTTTTGAGATATTGTCTTCCTACTAGTTGAATCTTCTATATATGTCATTGACATAAACCAAGACAAAGAAATCATGTAACTCCCTAATTCTCTGTTGCTAAGGGATCATAGAAAGGTTATCCAACTGAGCATGTCCATGAAACCAATCCACCACAACATTTGAATTCCCTACTACTTGAAGATGACGAGCTTCCAATTATTTAACAAACAAGTGAAGGGCCTAAAGCTCTAACAGTTCTACCCTGGTATTCGATCCAACCCCCACACCCAACTTTAGGTAACAAAAATGATTTTCTGAAAGAAAAGAACCATTCCTGCATCACACCGAGTTGGCAATCCCTGACTGGAACCATTGAAATAGATCCAATCAATTGATTGATCAAAAGACAGTTTAATTTTGGCTCTGATAGCTTTAGAATTCAGGTCTCTCTTGACCTCCAAGAACACCACCGTGATCCTGTGAGATACAAAATTTGGATTGCTACACTATTCTTTGAAAATTATTTGATTACGCTGGAGCCAAATCCCCCATAAAACATAACTGGGGAGATCAATAAAAAAAAACACATTCGAGGATCTCTTACCCATTCCCATAAACATTACTCCAAGGAATAAAAAATCTAGTAGTCAGGGGCATTAAGTACCCAAAGGACCTCCTTCCAAACCAGTTTTGAAAATAACAATGCACAAATAAGTGATTGACTGATTCCTCCTCAAACCTACATAAAACACATTTGCACAGACCCTTCCAACGCCTCTTTTGACCATTATAACATGTCAGGATCCTATTATCCAAGACCAACCAAGTGAATATATGTGTTTTAAATGAGCACTTCCATTTCCAAATTACTTGCCACAACCATTTAGTTTCACTTGCAAAAAGGACATAATTTATTGCATTATATCCCAACTTCATTGTGAGTGAACCATCCGCTTTGTTCCAAGACCATACTAATACATCCTCCTCATCCCACAAACACAATGCAATATGATCTAGAAAATGAGTGAAATTGTTCCCTTATGTAGGAATATCACCATGAAGATCTAACTCCTTAGTCATGAAACAAAGTCGCCTCCATCCTCCCACCAGATTCGGAATCCCAACATCATCCAAAAACATGCAACCACAATCCCTCAAATGTGATCTTAAGTCCAAAGAGATATAATAATCCTCACTAGCTCCAACCCGAGGATCCTCACCGAGCCAAACCCAGTTTCCATGACCTATTTTCCAATCAACCCATTGTCCAAGAATAGGAAAAGTGTTCACCATCCTTTTCCAAACATTTGATGCCCCCCAACGGAACTTGGGCTCCATCCTTACCCACTGATCCACACTAATATTACAAAAATATTTACCTCTAATAATTCTTCCCCAAAAACCTTCAGTAAAGAGAAACCTCCACAGACTCTTAGCAGCCAACGCTTTCCTAAATAGGAAGACATTTTTCAATCCCCGTCCTCCTTGTTTCTTTGGTTTGGCCAACATTCTCCATTTCACAAGAGGAATGTTTTCTTTCTACTTTTTTTTTCTGAACCAAAGAAACCTGAAGAACCTCCTTCTAATCTTGTCTAAGATTCTTTTTATAATGTGAGCCAAAGAAAGCTAGTAAACTGGATTACTTTCTAGAATGGATTTAACCAACATAAGTTAACGTCCCATCGTGAGCCACCCACAACACCTAACACTTATTATTTCTTCCACCTTCCTAAGTAACCATAACCATTATGCCACCCTATAGTCGTTTGGCTTCAATAAACAACCCAAATATTTTAGGCCATTCTCAATTACCTCAATTTTATAAGGAAACATTCTAGACAGTCTAGATTCCACCTCATTCGAAATTCTATTACATAACAACGAAGATTTATCACTATTGATAACCATACTTGTAGCCTAACAAAACAATTTAAGAATTTTCTCAAAAGTTCTTCATTCTCGATCTAAGACTTCTCTAAACAACAACACATCATTAAAAAAAAGAAGATGCATTAATCTTGCATCATCTTCCACTCTGATCTCCTTAATGGCTCCTTCAAGTCACATTGAGATAATCAACCTGCTCAAAGCTTCCGCTACCGACATGAGCAAAAAGGGAGAAAGTGGAAACCCTTGATGCAGACAATATGATGCCTTAAAGAATCCTGACAGAGACCCATTTAATAGAAAAACATAATTTGTCGAAGAAATAGAACTCGTAATCTAGTTAACTACATGCAGGGAAAGTCTAATCTTCAATGAAACCAAGTGCAAAAATGTTCAGTTTACTCTATCACGTGCCTTTTCTAGATCAATCATCTTGATGATCATGGGAAATTTTTTAACTTCAATGGATTGTAATCCCTCCTGAGTAGAACCAATCATAGTCAAAATTTGTCTATTCAACAAGAATATAAATTGCTCTTCTGAGATGCACTCTGATAACACCTTCTTCAATCGCTAAGCAATGATTTTATCAATCAATTTATAGATCATATTGCATGGGGATATAGGCCTGAAATCCCCATAGGAAGAAGGACGAGATTTTTTTGGAATTAATATAAGAAAATTATCATTGGTTTCCCCAAATATTCTTCATGTCTGGCGAGACTCTTCCACTACTCTGACCAAATCTGCTCCTAGCAGATAAAAAAAATCTTAGGTAGAACTCCATCATCCACCCATCCGGGACTGGAGTTTTTTCCTTTTTGAACCCAAGCAACACCTCCATCACTTCCTCCCTACTTAAATGACCTCCAACTTGTTCGCTTGCTTAAAGATAAAATAAATGAGGGAATAACCTCACTATTTGCATCTAGTCAACAATTTTTTTCTCCTTAGATTATTTAAACAAGTTTTCAAATACGCTACCCCTCACTCTCACAAACCATTAAATGATATAATTTTAGAACCATTATGAGCTTCTAGGTCCCAAATAGTATTTACAAATCCTCTGCGTTCTACAGATTTATGGAAGAATTTTGAATTGACATCCCCTTCCTTTAGTCATATGGCTCTGCTCTTTAAACACCATGACGTTTCCTCAATAGCTAGCAATCAATCCTTTTGCTCTTCCAAATTTTTTAGCTCTTCCAATTCTAACTCTAACAAAACCCCTGTTATTGGGTAAATCGGTAGATGCGGACATGAACCGATCCCCCTAGATCCACCTGAATCTAGAACAAAACGAGATGAAACAAGACGCTTTCCCTAAGTTGCAATCATTGAGTTTACTATCCAAAGAGGAATAGATAGCATACCTTATGAATCGCTTCCTTATATATTTGTTGTCCCCGCTTCATTCCAATTCTCTTGTAGAATCAGATCTGCGATAACACAAACCAACCGACGTGAAAGCAATAATAGTAGAACTCAATGATAACCTAAACATGTGATCAAGGAATCATGTAATAAAATACTAATCATTTTATGGGAAAGAGGCGTGTCATCGTATTATATTAATGAAAAGTGGAAGATACAACCAAATTTCCTTGATGTCGCAAGTTCCCTTTTAGTGGTCCTTCATCCCAACACACACATACACTTGCTCCGAAATTCGCATGAAGATGATCCACAAAAGCTTGATGGACAAATGGAGGCCTCAAGCATCACTAATAATAGGATTCTTCACACAATCTTTAGCCTATTCTCTCACCAATTCTTTGCTTGATCTTACTCAATTGTGCTTAACCTTTTCCATGAGAAGCCCATGATTATATAGGAGAAGGTGAAGTGGTTAAAAGGATGAGGATGATCCCACCAAATCAGAGAAGCTAGTAGGATCGCAACCATACGGACGCTACCTCACATTCTAGAAGATTCCCCTTCTAGAACTTCATGAAACCTCTTTCCTCTTTTAGCTTTGGAACGTCATCGCACCCTGCCTATATAGCAGCTTGCGAAAATCCCGCGGGCCAGCTATAGGGAAGCCTGCAGAAATGATGGATTTCTGCACTGTGTAGTATGGGCAGCCTACGGACCCTTTCTAAAAAGCATCTTTGTAGAGGAGGAAAGAAGTTGCTCTTCTCATGCAAAAGTCATGTTCGGAGCCTGAACACATGTCTGTGATATCATCATTAGAATGACCAAAATAATGTGTAACAACCCCATCACTATTGCTTGGGTACATCCTTCCAACCTTCTCTTCCAATTCCAAAAGGGTTTCCTTGTGGTTATTCCTTTGAATCATGTCCCGTTCAACAACTAGTCGATTTATTCTCTTTAGATTTTCCACAAAATGGGACATATTGTATTTTTCCAAATTTGGGTTAAATGGTCTCTAATTCCCTTGACAATCCTTTGGAATTCCTATTTCTAGAGCCAATCATGGTTTAACTTGAAAGGCCCTATTGGCTTGACAGACCCCGAGTCAATCTAAACTAGAACTGGAGTATGCTCTAAAACTCCTCCAAACAGATCCAAGATTTGTATCAATCAAAACTTTCCATCAGATATTATGATAACAAAAACCTATCTAGTCTTTTCAATACACCTGTCGAACCACCCCTGCCATTTCTCCATGTTGGAGCCATAGGCACATGCTCCACATCAATTAACTTAGAAGACTCAAATAAATAAACAAAATACAAAGTAAGAGGAAGCACCCTAGTCGAGCCCCCCCATACTTCTCTATTGGAACGGGTTAGATTTAAATCCCCCCTAGAATAAAATTTTACTCCTTCAAGATTCCCCACCCATCCAGAGCTTCCAAGAAACCCTTTTTTCCACATATGGACCAAAACAATTCAGGACTTTGAACTTTTTTCCCTGCTCCTTGATTTTCCTTTCCACTGGGATACCTACATCACAAATGCAGGAGTTATATGCTTCAAAAGAATTGTTCCAATCCAAAATTAGTCCCTCTGACAAACCCTTAGAGTTCGAGGCGTAGAAGTTCTAGGAGGGTAACAGATTAGAAACCATCTCTAAATCCCTATCCCTCGAGACCATGGTTTATTTAAACAATATAAAATTTGGCTGATACAACTCAATCACTCTATGAAAGGGCTCTTGTTTTTAGTGCACCCCCAACCCCATGCAAATTCAGAGAGAGGAATATCATTTTGAACCCCCCCCCAAAAAGGTCTTTGATGCTATAAGGTCCATGTCTATAGTTTGTTGCTTCCCCATTCTAACTTCTTTAGACTCCTTTATTTTTTCTTTTGAAATAAAATATTTACAATCAGGAGGGTCAAGGGTCATAAAATCCTGGGTTAAGCTCCAATCCAGAGTGCCAAGTTATGTCGTCCCCTTGGGTATAAGAGACTGGAGGGCATATCTAGTAGGCTTAGAAGAAGTATCGATAACATCTGGTCCCAAAACCAAAATAGGCGGGGTGACCAAAACAAAATCCTTCATATTTTCAGAAGCCACACAACCCCCCCTAAGAAATAACGTCCTTATCTTCTTCATGAATAGGCATGAAGGGAAATTCCATAGATTTTATTTTGTTATCCATATCCTTTAAAGAACAAATAGCATTGCAAGTCTTACCTTCTTTATTTGATCTTGAGACCACATCCATCTCAACTTGGAATCCCTTGCCCTCGACCAATAATCTCTCTAAATCCTACGCCAAAGGAACAAGTCCATTCCCAACATGATTATGTAGCTCAACATTCAGATTTATCCCTTTGATATATTCCCAGCGTTCCTCTACAGAAACACTTGGTCTGTGGGTTCGCCTTCTAGACACAAGTGAGGTCTACAAACAATCCCTACAAAGGTGCCCCACTTTTTGACAGAAAGAAACTCTAAATGGAATTTTCCAGTAGTCTAAGTCTTGATTAAAAACCTTATCTTTCCAAACCACCTCCAACGCCAGCACTAGCCATTTTCTGGGATCTATCTCCACAAGGACCCTAGCCATTTTTTTCCTCCCGATCTAGCCTCTCTTCCTCGCAGAAACTAAACTTTCCAACAGAGTTTGTAACAGTAACCATGATGTCCTTTGACCATAAATCCATCGATAAAATCAGTAAGAAGATCCAAACATGTTGTACTACAAATGGATCAATGCATGGGTCGAATCCTGGAGCCCAACATTTTAGCACTAGGCTTGAGGGCCGCCATAACCAAGGTTTCTCCATAATTGCATCTAGGTCCTTCACAAAATAGAAAAACAAAATCCACCCTTTAACTAACAGGTGAAACTTTGGCATATATCTGAGGACCTTTCTCCATCTAGTATCCATCCATTTCAACAAGCTATTCCTCAAGGTAACTATAACATCCCCCAACTTAATTAGGGAACATTGCTTGCAGAAAAACACTTAAAGTCAAAAATTTATTTTAGTAATTAATTCTTGTAGCTTACCAACTATGAATTTAACACATAATTAACTAGATTTTTATGCCCATAACTAAATTCATTTACAACATTCTAAAAGAACATGATGCATCCATTAAAACATCTACAAAAACACATAAAAATCATTTTCATGCATAGGGTAAAAAACACAGCCATGAATCTCATAAGAGAAACTCAGAAAATAAAGAAACACTTATCTTGTAAAACGTTTGTGCAACCACCTGCTTGGGAAGGACGTTCCACCCAACCATAGACCTGATGTTCCAAATATCAACAACACGTCACCCTCAAGTTGGGGCTAGGAATCCACAAGAGAAAGGTTCCTCTAACAGTTCACTCACAGCTCTAAATCAACAACCCATCGATATTCTCCTATCCCAAATTTCATACAACTCTCTTCCTCTTGACCTGCCCAACCCAAGGAATGTACCCCTTCATTGTTCTCAATCTCTTGGGTGTCCCATTCGTTTGTCAGGGTCTTTCTATTACAGATAACCAGGAATCTCTCCATTGGGAATTCAAAAGAACTCACTACCAGGAAAAACTACCAGGAAAATAACAACAACACTTGTTGTTACAGTGCAACTCACCAAGAAGTTCACTCTTCATTCCTGACAGCCTGGTTCTTCAATCTTCAGCTCCAAAATGCTCCAAAAACACTCCAACATGCTCTAGAATTCTTTCAACCTGCTTGGTTTATCCCCAATGCTCTTTTTCCTTTCTCCCCCCTTGTTGTTCATGCAAAAATATTCAATGTGAAAACTTTTTATTCTCCCCAATACGAATTTCCTCTATTTTCCCAAGATAGTTGACTTCTCACTCTGACCAATGTTGATTTTACTACAACCCCATGCTTCCAATAACTATGGATATCACTTATACACCCACCCTTGATAGGTATTTAATGATTGGGTTTCATACACTCAACTAGAAAATAGAAGTTATCTCCAATGATAATAAAATTCAGAAATATGGGTTTGTATTAATACCCATAATTAGTTTCCTCCTTGGGCTCCTCTTGGATACTCCTAGACATTTTTAGACATTCCCTCTCTTTTTCATAAATCAACCCCCATCTTTGCCCATATTCCCAATAGTTGGTATCACATTATATTAATTAAATTAAGAATTACAATTCACATATTATCGCTTGGCCATAGCCATATTCATGTCTACATTATGCATAAATTAAAATGAGGATTATATTGGGGATATTACATTCCCCCTCCCCTACAATTGTGCATTGTCCTCGATGCACCACACCATACCAAAATACATATATAAATTTACATCACAATACTTTAGAAAATAAAACAAAATTATCATGATACATTACATGCCTATGCCCCAATTCCCAATTATCGGGATATGTTACATTCCTTGGGAATTGGGGCATTCTTGGTTCTTTAAATACGTTACATGCCTATGCCCCAATTCCCACCTTACTATTTAGACCTCAAATAAGGGAAATATGCATAAGAGATAAGGTCTTTAGACACTCGAAAGGAGAGGAACAATACTCATTTCCTCTTTTTCATGTTAATGCTCTCCCCCTTCGTAATGCCATTTCCCCTAGCTAGTGGCTATAACTACTCCATCCAAATAACAAGAATTGGGGGTTCTTTCCTCCATACAACAAGTGAGACCCTTTAATACGGTACCCAACCAGTGAGACCCAGTGTTAGGTTTCTTTTAATACGGTACATGCCATAGCAAAAGTACACCACCTACCAATTTTGATTCGAGGAAAGCAGATATGCAAAAAATGGGGTAAAATTGCCTATTTGGGGTGGGGATGATATTTTGATTTATAAAGTTAACAAGCCCGGGAGATCCAGATCCTTCCCCTTTGTGTAAGTTTAGAAATCAAGATCCTTCCCTATTATGTTATTGCTTTACATGTGTTCATGGCTTTGAGGAAAGTGTTCCACTGAAGGTATGGGAAAAACACTTGGTGGGGATAATCACTCCTCCATCAAAGTAGACATAACTACTCTCAAATGGTTGAAAACAATATATCAAAATTAGGAGGTCGATCTCATCACTCTATTAAAAAGATGAATTTTACAGCTCTTTCCTCCATTTTTACTAATTCTAACCTTACCAGTCAGGGAAGAATTCCACCTCATTACCCCCCTCACCAAATAAGTAGCATGGGAATGAGCCATGCCCTATTGTCTAGCCCCAGTACTACTATGCTAAAAAAGGGGAGGGGTTTCAAGCCTTGAATCCCCATGCCCTATCATCTATCCCCTGTACTACTATGCTCTAAAAGGGGAGGGGTGAAGAGCCTTGAATCTCTCGAATTTAAGGGGGTTTATTAGGTGTGAATAATCAGTTATATCCCCCAAGCATAATTCCTAATATTTTGGGTCCAATTGAGGCACTAAGTCACTTTTTTATTTCCAAACTTGAAATTGGGGTAAGGAAGAGTAAGTGACTTTATTCAAAGTTAAGACCCATGTTCGTTGGTGCAATACCTGTTTTGGTGGTTAAGACCTCCAAATTTGTTCTATGGACGTAGGGAACATATAAGTAAGACCCACTATGGTGGGGCAGTGTAAGTATCGATCAACATAGGTTCTAGTCTCCTTGAATACCAATCCTAAGTGGTGTAGTATAAATACCCATGTTCCTCTCGTGTTTGCTTATTTTCATGGCACTCGGGACAAAGGAGAAGAAGGGAAAACCCTTGACTTGTAGATGGCCCCGAACTATATGGTGGTACGACTGGTCGAAGGGACTAGGATGGGTAAGGATGGGACCAAGCTTATATCTTGATGAGTTCTTCCAAGAGCTATAGAAAAGGGTTGTTCCTTGCTTATATCTCTTGGTGATCTATACAGATATTGGCCAGAACTATCCTTACCGACTTGAAGTGTTAACTTGTATATAAGAGGCACCCTTGAAAGGGAATGGAGTATTTATATTAAAGGGAATAAGAAGGGCATGACATGTTTTCGAAGGATTAGTATTTATTCCCCTCAATCAATGCTCACGGAAATTTCGCAAATAAATGAATATTGTTGTATAACACAATATCCGTCACTTTACCTGTGGTAAAAAAAAAAATCATTGAGGCTTTCTATTAGGGGGCATGGCATCAAGAGCTAAGTTGATATGCCTTTTGGATGATTAGGACCCCAAGTAATCTATATTAATACGATATCACTTCACCAAAACTACCAAACTTATTAAGACATCACTTCAATCATACCTACACAAAAAAAACCCACAAGAGACCAAACCATCAAGACAAACCAAATTAATAATTGCAAACCATCAATAGAGACCAAATTACCAATTGCAACCCATCAATACAAACCAAATTACCAACTATAGAACCAACAAAATCAATTCTATAGGACTAGATTGAGTAAAGTATTAAAAAGAGAAAATAAGAATAGGGTAAATGGATATAGGTGCACTTATCCTTCACATCTCTCTACTACATTAGGGTGCTCTCCTTCTATGGCCCTGTCATGGAAGATTTTTGAAGGTGAGAAGGGAATGACCCATTATTTTGGGGGGGTATCATCCTTCCCTCAAGATAGATGCTTAGGATCCTCATGAATTATACGATTTCAAAGTCACCCCCAACGTGTTATACCATCCATTTGTAGTTAATCCTCCACCAAGTCGAGGAAGGCACCATGGATTCAGAAGTAGAGTTCCCTCTTGTTCGGAGGTTTGGGAAATTGGAGAGTGATGTGGAAGTATGTCCACCCCCCCAAGTCCCCAACTTGTGCTACAAGGAAGGAGGATTCAAGGAAAAGAGAGTGAAATCTATTAAGTATGTGTTCTCTGGTCACAAAGTCTTTAGGGATGATGGCCACGAGAATAACATATAAATATTTGACTTTTTACTTTGGTTAAGTTGAGGGTACATAGTGAAAAGGATTACCCTATAAAAATCCAACAATATCATTATTTTATGAAAATATAGTTTACATTCCCCCCTTTCCAAACAGACACGCGGGATCTCTGGGCTCCGGGCTTCCCAGAATTCTACTGGGGCAAGATCTTTGAAAATGGCCTTGTTTCGCGGTATATAGTGGTTTTTTAAGGGGTATTCATAGTCGTCATAAAGGGTGTTTCATGAGGTTCTGGCATGGTTGATTAAACACTCAATTTCCTTCCTGGAATGGTTGGGCTTGGGCCTAGAATTTGATGTTTCATAGGACTTTTCTTTCATTTTAAGATGTATTTGACAGTTAGATACCAAATCTGCACATCAACATTTATCGGCATGTAAAATCAGAACTCGTCAAATCTAAGTTTTACTAGGTAACGTATCCGTCATAATTTCTGGTAGGTACTTAACTTACTTAAGGTGTACTGAAACCTACTCCAGCTACAAACTTGATCGGTTCGTTCTAAGAGTAAATGAAACAATAAATTAAATTTAATGTTGCCCTACAACTAGTCTCCTTACACTTCATTGATTTACTCAAAGTTTAGATGTAAAATTTGGACTCAACCACTACTGATGGCTTGCAATTTGCAATGAATTTGGTGGAAATGCTTTAGCTATGTTTCTATTTCCCCACCAAAAAATATAGTATAAAAAAATTGGCACTCATGAATCTACAAAAACATAAAATGACGGGCATAAAACCCAAATAACTGTCACCAAATTTTCATTTGACAGGTAAGGTAAATTTGAAATTCCAGACCTGGTTGGGATCACTCTGGTTTGATTATTGGTACACGAAAAGTGAAGGAAAGAATTAGAAGACTCAAAGTCCTTTTCCCTTAAGGCGGCGATGAAAACACTAATATGTTTCATCGTAATAGTGGGACTATTACTCATGAAAACCATTTCCACTAATATAGAGGAAACTCTGGGCAACACTTTAGCATTATTAGAAGCTGAATTTAGATAGAACAGGAACAAAAATGGGGTCATGGGTTTGTTTATTTTTTATTTATTTTTTCTGGAATAAGAGAGGAGGGCCAAAGAATATCTCCTTTGATGATTGGCCCTATTGGCGTCTATTAGTCCTTTACTTAATGTTCAATAATTTCTCCACAACGTGATAGCTGCCAAAATCTATGTGAATATGGGGTTTTGGTCTTATGTATGTGAAAATGCATTCAGAGGTAAGGTCACTTACATGTAGCTCAGGTAATAATTCCTTCCTCGCATGTGTTTTAGGCTAATTTTAATTGAGGGGAAGAAATATGAGGGCCTTAAAGGCAGATTATGACTCAATCGTAAGGTCCTCGATCGCACATAATTAGGTCGAAAATTGATTCCATTTTCAAGATCAAATGCTTGAAATAATGTAAAGAAAAGAGGAGTTTCCAATTCTGTCAAACCCTTTTAGAGGTCCTAGTCTCTTCAAGTTCATATTTCATCATTTTCATTAAAGCCTGATGTCTTTCCTTACCAGCCCGAACCAACCCAATAAGTCTTTCTTTCCCCTAGGCGATGCAAGCCTGATGTCTTTCCTTACCAGCCATAGATCGCACTTATAAGATTTCCTAGCTTATAATATTTCCTAGGTGGTGCAGTATTCATTCGATCTAGCTAGTAAGAGAAAGAATATTCTAATGATCTGTTCATTATAAGATCAGAAATAGAATGATACTTCTCATCATACTTACTAGAGGCGCGAAAAATATATCAAGGTGGATTCATTATGTGCATGAGAATTTCTAATATTCCTACTCATGATCTCATTCACTAAACAAAAAAGTGACCTTATCTACCTCTAGCATAATCGCTCTGCTATATCTAGTCCTTCGAGATACATATTTCCTGATCAATCTTTTCAGTTCATTTATAGTTATTGCCTCTGTGAACATAGTAGCTAAATAATCCCATTGGGTTACATAGGGGATATATTGGACTATTGTTCGGTTCTAAGCAATTTGATCCCATCCTCCCTATGTAAATAAGTTGATAGAGGTTTACAGTCAATAACATCTTTACCATCTAGCAATGAGTCGAAGAACATCATGTATCAATGGATAATGAGGACCCATACTTACCATCAGGGGGTCTTTCAACATGCATGGTCATATGTCACCCCTCTCTAGTTCGTTTTATAAATGAGAGCAAAATAACCACTAATTAGGTAGGATCTGCAATCTCTCCAAATTGGATTGGAATTGAAAACTTCAAAATAAACGCATTTTTAGCCCACAAATACCCAAATGACCAATTAAATCATCGTAACGAAGTTTATCCCTTTTGGAGAGATAAATTAGAAGTTGCTTATGTTTTCCCAAAATTTTCCACAAACCCCTTTGGGATGAATAATCTCTTCCTTGCGCCCAAAGGGGTTGGATCCAATGGTGGAAAGCGAGGAGTTTTTCACCGTTGGGCAAGGTTCAATTCTCGTGAGGGCTTTACCTGGAGCCATGGGGACACCTTGAGGTAGTGGTCGAACGTGTGGTTGCACCCAGAGATACTATAATAAATGGTATCGTGACCCGTGCACACATAAGTGGATCAAAGCCCACCCCCATGTCCTTCAACTTTAAGCCCCCGGATGGGGTGATAGTGTGGTCTACGCGGCAGTCAATGGTGGCGGGTGACGGGATATCGTACGTGGGGGCACGTGAACTACTTGTGCCTCCCCCAGGAGTTTAATTGCTCCGTAATTTAATTATGGATGGCTTTAATGCGGCCATTATCACAGCTGCTCCTCCGATCTAGTTTCATAGTATGCAGTGGGTTACTATGTGGCTTATTTTTTGCAATCAGTCGCTAGCAGAGCGAGCTCTGCAGCGGCCCTGGCTTAACCTCGGCTCTGTCTCTTCCGCCTGTATCTGCTCCCACAGTCTCCATCGTGTCATCTCTGCCCACAATTCCCGTTGGACCATGAAGCGATTACGAGGAAAGCCAAGGCGAGGCTCGGCCTGGAAGCCTTGGCGTCCATCCTTATCACGCTCAGACTCGTCCTCTTTAAGCTCTTCCTCTCGCAGTCAGTCTGGCCACCTCTCTCTTACCTCTCGTCGAACAGTGCATGCGCAATCCATGTCGTGGGCGCTAGTACCCCGAACTATCAGTCCCCCCCCTCGCCAACCTTGCAACCCTTGCCAAACTGGTGACCCTGAGCCCGATCCCCCCCAGACCTCTCGAGGGGCTGGGCCGCTCCCCCGCGACTCCTTCAATTTTGCGCAGCTCTGGGATAGTCTAGCGGCACTTTATGATCTAGTCTTTGGTATTCGCCAGGGAATGGATGACCTTAACTTCCGTCTCCAAGACACCGATGTCAAGGTCGACCTCTTCCTGAGGACCCTCACCTCCCTGCAGGACTCCCTGGCCCCCGGACAGAATGAGGATTCTTCAATGCAGGAACCGAATCCGGCAAAGGAAAAAGCTGCGAATGCGAAGAAGGATAAAGATACAGGCGCAGCCTCAGGAAGTAAAGTTGATGCCACAGCGACCGACGGGGACGGTGACAAGTGTTGGAACGACCAGAGCACTTACATTGTGGAGGAACTCTGGACAGAAGACATCCAGCCCAAGTGGCCCAATTACTCATCGTATGTCTAGCTTGTCAGTTAATTTGCAGGGTGTTAGGTGTTGGTCTGTCAATTTCCTTCTAGTTTTAGCGGAGTATTTAGGAATAAATATTATGTTTCCAATAGACAATAGAAGTACTGAACAGTTTGATAACTCTGGGATGGTGGACTGGTTTCCCCTCTGTTGGGGCAGTCCTTTCTTCTTCAGTCTGACTTTCATGTATTTTGCTTTGTCACTCTGCCAATGAGAGGCACTTAATATATCTTACTTACTTACAAAAAAAAATAATCTCTTCCTTGCAATTGCAGATGTTGGATAAATGTTAGGACCTGATTGGTTAAATAAAATATATGAGATTCAACATATCCTCTCATTTATTGGGAATCAGAGACGAACTAATGGATAAACTCTTGATCATAAAAAATAAAATTTCCTGGAGCTGAATGTATTTTTTTTCTCGAGTCAGAAAAAAGAATTAGATCCATTCTTTCATTTTCATGGTCCATATAATAATTATGATTCGTTTTGACCATTTATTTCTATTGAAGTAAAATTGGTCAGATTCTTTCTATCTTCTTGGAGGAACATTTGGTTTTGGACATATGGAAAAATACGATACGAGATGTAGAATCTTTTCACATCGTATTGAGAAAACGGAACGAATAGATTGGTTCAATTTTGGCCCTGAAACTCCATTGAATCAATCTATTTTTTTTCGACGAAAACGGAATTGAAGAAAAAACTCTATCAATTGAAAGTTAGGGGATACATATGTATTCTCAACATCGTGGATCGAGTCCCATTATTTATATTGAACCAATATCTATTCATGCAAATAATATCCTCTAATCGATAACTGGGCCAAAGAAAACATTTAATTATTTGTGTTGTATCTACGCTAAGATGTTGGTCTCTTTCTATGAGTTCTTCGTCATTTTGTATGTCTTTTCCATTGGAAAATCCTACATGATCATTCTCTGGATCAAACCGATTCAGGATTCAAAATTCTCTACGACGTTTTGGAAGAAAAAGATATTCTATATTGAGGGAACTCCAAATGTTTTTTCCATCCCCCAAAATTTTCCCATGTTGCACAGATCCATCATAAATATTTCCATCCATCCATTCTTGGGCTCTATTTGGAAACTTAAATGAAATACTTATGATTTTATACATCAGGAATTGGTCATCCAGTATGCTTGATAAACGATATGGTTCGAAGATCACTATGTTTTTATCTTCCCATATTTCATTTCGATTGCTTAGCTTTCTCGGAACATCCTCTCGAAGAATATTATCTTGTCGTATTTCATTTTCATTACTATCCTTTTCATTGCTAGTCTTATGAACAAGAAGGAGCATTAGATTCATGTTAACATTTCCCTGTTGAATATTGGTCCAAATATATTGGGTCCGATCCTTAATTCCACACATAACCCTGCAAACATCTGACAGCTTGAAAGGGGTGAACTGTGGCTGCCCACTTGTCCAATCCCCCTTGTCTTCTTCCACTATCCACTACAATTAGCAGAAGAATGTCTGCATGTGACTGTGGATTTGTGCGAGGTCTCAAGAAAACATTATAAATGTTTATTTAAAACAAAACATAACCATGATACATATCTACATTATTCCTAGGGATTCAGATAACCTTTACAGTTTATTGAATCATCTGCATATACCATCACTGGAATGCAACATTTGTCTCCTCTTGGCATTCCTTATCCTCGTTATATTGTCAAATATTTAATTTAGGTGTTGGAAATGTGTCTGTGACCTTGGTATCGAACTCTCTTCCCTCCAGATCTTTCTAGAAAATAATGGCAAGAAGAAAAAGAACCCAACTATATTGAAAATCCTTACCATTGTCCTGCATGTCCAGAAAATATACTATGAACTCATTATAAAGGTATATGGCCCATGAAATTTTTATTCATTGAACATATCTTTCTACAACATGGATGAATCAAATGGGGTATTCATCTTTCCAACATTTTCACATCATTTTGCAATCTAATAGTTGGGTTGCAAACCAAACTTATGGATCATCGATCAATGAAATGATGACTGCACATTTCCCACGATTCATTTCGTATTTCTTTTCAATTTCTTTAGGATTAACATTCTTTGTTGAGTTTAGATTACATTAGTTGCATCCTTGTTAAGTCTGGGTAATCCTAATACTTGATGCATGGAATCAGGGTTGTTGGGATAGGGTTCATCCAACCAAAGGAATCCTCCATACAACTTGCTTAGTCAAAACCTGACACACTTAATCACATTAAGGCTCCATCCAAAATGTGGAACATCTAGCAAAGTAAGAATCTCGATTTAAATCGACTTCGGGCCCATGTCTTCAATATTACTTCTTCACTTCCATCTTGGAGATTCCTTGTGTCCGCATAATGATCAAACTGGAGTTCTAGAAAGTGTGTTGCATCCTGAATGTGAAAATTCTAGAAATTAATGATCCTTTCTTTCCCTAATAGCGGCTCCACAATGTCAACTTTCTCATGAACTTCGACCACATGCATATTTTCTTCTATGTGTGCTTTCTGCATAGTTTGGGCATGTGGCTTGAATGAAGATGACATTCTCTCAATATGCTGATATCTATCAATAAAATTCTTAGTAGTTTATTCTATCTAAAAATTCTCGTGTCTTTTGCCTACACCCTCACTTTCTTTATAACAATTTCATCCAATGGCTCATGCATTTACTCTACCAGCTACTCACATTTATGGCACTCACACAATATCTTATTTCCACATCCCATTTTCAATTCCAATTTAAATCTTTTATGTCGGCCGATTTTTTCATTATTCACCTTGGATTTCATGCTGCCCCCTTGCTCAATGCGAACAAGCGACTACGCTCCTTATTCCTACCTATGTAACCCATCCAATCCCCAAACTAACTCATATTTTATCAATGACCATGTTCACAAGGTACCCCTTTTTAATCATCCTTTATTCTCGTCCTTTCATATTTTATTATACTTCTACTTACTTCTCCTCAAACACTATACACTAATCAAAACATTCAAATTAAACAACCAACTTAACTCCTGCGCCCTTTATTAATTATTTACAAACACACTAATAAGTTGTGCTACATCCCTTATAATCATTAGACAATGTTATTTTATAGAATTCGAAATTTGTTTCCCACATTTTTCCACCTTCATTTCTCTTCGGTCTCGTGAATGAAAATACTTTATACATGCATGTAAGGTCTATTATCTAGAAGAATAATTAGCAAAATTTGGTGATGAAACATCGTTTTCTTGTTCTATAAATAGGACCATAGCCCAGATCACACTATACATATATTCATCAGTTCTGAGTTTTTCTTAGGATTCATAACTATGGATACGGTTGAATCACTTACACATTATGATCGATAAGGAAAATTTACAATGCAAGATCTAAAGACCTATCTTTCCACGACGCCTGTGTTAGCTATTTCATGGTTCATTTTTTAGTCGGTCTATTGATAGAAATCAATCGTTTTTTTCCAGATGCTCTGACTTTTCCCTTTTTTAAATTTGTTTCCTCCCCTTAAAGCCAAGGGAAAAAATATTGTGCTAGATTGACTTCTCCTACTTCTTGGATAAATTAGTTGATTCAACCAAAAATGGATCTAATTTTGGAGATGGAATTGGGGGGGGGGGCTAGTATCGAAGTATAAATATATATCCAAAGGTTCTTTCCACATTCAATTTTGTAAGTACAACTAAAAACTCATGATCAATAATTTTTTTACTTTGAAAGGTTTCATCATGGGATCTTCGACTATCAACTTCTATCCCTTTTTCCCCCTTTTTCAGATCAAAAAGCAAAGTAGACCCAATATCCAGAGTGATTTTATGGCCAAGAGCGTAGATGTAAGAGTAACAATTAATTTGGAGTGCACTAGTTGTACCCAAGATAGTGTTTATAAAATATTCTCAGGGATTTCTAGATATATGACTCAGAAAAATTGACGCAATACACCTATTCGATTGGAATCAGATAAATTTTGTACCTATTGTTACAAGCATACCATTCACGAAGGGATAAAAAAAGAGATTAAGCGTACTACTCCTACCTAGGGATAGGAATAGATCAAAGATATAAAAAGAAATGGTATGTCAACAAGATCTTGAATGTAATGATATTTTTGAAAGATATTTGTCATCAATTAAGTCAAGATATCGTATTGATTATAAAAATATGAGCCCAATTAGTCGATTTATTAGCGAGCAAGGAAAAATATTATCCAGACGAGTGAATAAATTAACCTCAAAACAACAACGTCTAATGACCAACGTTATTAAATGAGCTCGTATTCCATCTTTGTTACCTTTTCTTTATAATGAAAACTAAATTCATCCATGGAATGGAAATGAACCTATTCCTTACTCAAATCGGAGCTGGGATATTTGTTCAATAAAGATGCAGATCTTGAGTCTATTGTCGAAAAAGTTGATAGGATTTTATTCTTGGAAAAGAATTGGATTGAATTATTTTTGTTTCATTCATTTCCAATCCAATATCCGTTAGATAATATCCCAATTGGGCCGGAAAATTTTGTGGATATTTTGACAAAATAGGTTATTGATGGAATTGGGTATAATAGGAAAAATAGAAAAAGGGACAAGAATATCCATCCATTAATCATTTTCTATTAGATTGGGTAAACTATTGTATGTATGAAAGAATCATCCCTTCCAACCCCAAGTCCGGTGAAATTTGTCGAAGAGCTTCTCAATCGATTTGATCAATCAAAGACGTTTTTTTCTTTACCCCCCCCAAATTTTCATTGGAGAAGGAAAAAGTCAGTTATGGTCAATATTTTTCTAGATGATTCCTTTAGTCATTCAAATAATCTTTTTTTTGGAAAATTGCACGAGGCTTATGTGATTTCTGATCCAATTTTCGATGTAATGCCAATTATTCATGTTCTCTCTTTTCTCTTAGTCTTTGTTTGGCAAGCTGCGGTAAGTTTTTCATAAAAAGTATCCCCCTTTTTCCTTTTTCAAGTTTTTGGATCGCTTTCATTGATCCAATTTTTGTATCACTCTTTACATTTTTTGTGACAGAAGTTCTATCCTTACTCCACCCGATGATACCAAATTCAGATACCTTATCTACTCCCAACTAAAAACTTTTCCACTCACCTTTGTTAATTCCTTTCCTTTCAATCCCATCGCTCACTTCGGATCGGGCTATTTGGTCGCATATTGATACAAATGACATATTTTCATAAAGATTCGATAAATATCTAGTTGATCCAAAAAAGAAGAAGGGAAAAAAAACCATTTTGAAAACAAAGTTCGATAAATTATCTCCTTCTTTCAAATTGATTTTCACACGTGATCCGGAGAAATAATTTTGTGATTTGTATGAATCATACTATTGTTTGGTATTCAAGTATTCATATATGATACAAATATTGATGATCTATTATGTTGTAATTGTAATAAGGATCTTGGTGATTATGTAATGCTTACTCTTAAGTTGTTCATTTACACAGTATTTATATTTTTCATTTCTCTTTTTATCTTTGGATTTCTATCGAACGATCCAGGATGTAATCCCGGACACAAAGAATAGTGAAAAAAGTATGTAGGTTAATGTCATGTTTTGATGGCATAGGAATGAAATTGGCTCTTGGTTGTATGCAATTTGAATATAATCATTTCTAACCAATCATATGCACTAAAATGTTTTATTTATATGTTATTGAAGTCTTACTAGATGAAAAAAAAGGGTATAAAATGTTGGTGAGGATGTGGAAGTGTTATAAAGATTTCCA
>ML813049.1:21233-32042 GCA_009831015.1 Picea engelmannii
TCGAAAAGAGATCAACAACCACAAAGACACGGTCATTTCCCATTTTGGTGGTCGGAAGACCCGACATGTAGTCCATTGAGATGGATTCCCATGGCCTGTTAGGGGTAGGAAGGGGGGTGTACAGGCCCTATTTCTTAGTGGTCGGTTTGGAAATAGCGCAGGTAGTGCAGGATCTAAGATACTTGCTGACATCCTGTCTAAGTTTTGGTTAGTAGAAATGCTTCTGCAGCACTGCCACTGTCTTTTTTACGCCGAAGTGTCCTGCCACCCGACTATAGTGGTCTTCTGAAATCATCTTTGATCGCTCACTTGATGGAATGCAGAGATGGCCCAGTCGGCACAATAACATGTCCTAAAGATAGAAAATAGTGACAACTGAGTTGACGCCCAACATTTGGTATGTGGTGGTGAAGTCAGGGTCTATCTCATAGAGGTTGGGCCATCCAAAGGTCTCATGGTCACAAGAGACTAGCATCGTGGTGAGTGTCACGACTGGAGGTTGACTGAGGCAAACAACGACTCAGTTGGTACTGCTTGTTTTATACTTGATGTTGAGGTGGAACTGTTGCAAGTATGTGGACCACTTCTGATGGAGGTCATTCTGCAACTTCATTGTGTCTGCATGAACTGCAATGGTTTATGATCCGTGTGGATGATTGTCTCCTTCCCGAGAATGTAATGTCTCCACTAGCGGTAGGCTTGCACAATGGACTAAATTTCTTTGTCGTAAGTAGGGTACTTACGGGCAACATCTAATAGTGTCTCACTATGATAGGCCATGGGGTGGTCGTGTTGAGTGAGAACTGCGCCCACAACATAGTCTAAAGCATTTGTCTCGATCTCAAAGAGTTGTCGCAGGTCCAGTAATGAAAGTACAAGGGCTGAGCAAAAGCACTGCTTTAAATCATCAAACGCTTGTTGTTGGGACAAGCCCCACACAATTTTTTCCTTACCACCACCCCTGGTTACTTGGTTGAGGACCCATGCAATATGGGAGAATCCCAACATGAACTTGCTATAGAAATTGGCAAGGCCTAAGAAGCTCTAAAGCTCAGTGAGTGTGGTTGGGGTTGGCCAGTCACGGATGACCTGGATCTTGGTTGGATCCACATGCACACCATGTTGATCCTCGATGTAGCCTAGGTATTGGAACCTGCCCATGCCAAAGGCGCATTTTTCTAAGTTGGCATATAGCAATTGTTGCCACAGGGTGTAGAACCTGTTGAATATGTTGCAAGTGTTCCGCCCAAGTCTTGTTATAGATGAGGATATCATCCAGATACACCACTATCAAAGTATTGGTGAAAGGTTGTAGGATATCGTCCATCATCCTCATGAAAGTTGTTGGAGAAATTGTCAAACCAAAGGTCAAGACCAGCCATTCAAAAATACCTTCTTTTGACTTGAAGGCGGTCTTCGATACATATGTCTGTTCTATGGGGACCTGGTGGTAGCCAGAATTCAGATCAATCTTACTGAAGTATTTGGCCCCCTTGAGTTGATCACGGAGATCGTCGATTCTTGGAATCGAGTACTGCTTCCTGATTGTGATTTTATTTAGGGCTCGGTAATCAATGCAAAGTCGTCAGGTCCCGTCTTTCTTCTGCACCAATGGGATTGGGCTCCCACAAGGTGAAGAGCTAGGATGGATATGCCCCTTATGGAGTAGTTCTTGGATCTATCGCTCGATCTCCTCATTCTCTAATAGAGAGCGGCGGTAGGCTGGCCCATTGGGAAATAATGCATTGGGGGTCAGATCGATGGGATAGTTTACCTCAAAGTGCAGAGGTACCCTGGTAGGTGAAGAGAAGATGTCTTTGTATTCTGCCATGACCTTGTCCACTTGCTTCTTCTGTGTGGAGAGGTCGGCCGCGAAGGCCCTGGATGTGGATGCAATCTTTATCACTCTGAGAGCGAATCACAAAGAAGACAAACTTCCTGGTCTAAGAGATGACCTTCCTGTATTTCTTGGCAGAGATCAAGGAAATAGCACTAGTTGGGACTACCTCAGGTATCCTGTATAATTTCCTGTTCAAAGTAATAATAACATTGCGAGGCTTAGACTCATATACAACATCACGTTTCCATAAATAAGGTTGGCCCAAAAGAACATTACAAACTTCGAGAGGAGCGACACCACACAATACCTCATCTTTGAAGGGCTTGATGTCGTATGACAGGTGACACTTTTAGCTGACGCAGACATCGCTTCCTTGACAGATCCATCCAATGGTGTAGGGTTGTGGGTGCGGCATTGTCGGCAGGGCTAGACGCTTGATGACCTCTTCTGAGACGAGGTTCTTCTGTCTATCACTATCAACAATAAAGTGCAGTGGGGTGCCTTTTACCCACATCTGTGAATGAAAGAGGCACTTGCCTTCTTCTAGCTCGTTTGCTTCATCAGGATGGACCTTGGTGGTAGCAACGGTGGCACTGGGTTCCGTGTCGATGATCCATCTCCCCCTTTCTGGTTCTGACTTAGAGTCGGAACTTGCATCTGATTCAGAGGATTTCACCTCAACCACCAGTGATTGCTTGGAGCGACAATCATCAGTGTTATGCCAGGGGCTCTTATGGAACTAGCACTATTTCCCGATAACTTTCTTTGTCTTTCCGGTGTCCTTCTTTGCTTGCAGCCTAGACTGGTTGTCCTGAGGTTGTCCGTCTTTGCTCTAATACCACTGATCCAGATTTTATGAGCAGAACGAAAATGAATACATATTATTATTATTCTTAACACAGAGACATAAGAATAACAGAGATACAGTAAAAATGGTTTCTATTCAATAAGAAAATGTGTTGAAAACTGTAAAATGCAGCGAAAAACAAGCTTGTTAGAATGGTGGCGGCTTATCTCTGAGAAGAGATGTGACAACTACGCTCATTCGCAAGAAGATGGTTACAATGAGGCTCTCTAGGACTTTTTTACAATAAAAATGAATGCCAAAACCCTAGACATCCAAAAATCTAGCCCTAGGAGATGAAGTGCCCAAAGTCATGTGGGCCCCGTTGGGGTAAGCTAGTACATCAATTTCACGGGGTCGTAACTTTTGCATACGATCTTTGTTTTAGGTGCACGATAGCCCGTTGGAAAGGTTTATTCAAGGAATACACATGTTTATATCATACTCTAACTTAGTCCACAGTCGAATCATGGTGATCCCTAAAAATGTTGTTTAAGGCCTCAAAATGGCCCCGGAAGTCAGGGACTCGAAAACTAGGAAAAAAACTGTCAAACTGGAAAACTGCCAAAATGAGCCAATTGGAATAGGTGGGAGGCCACCGACATCCATTTGGATCATTTATAGTGTAAGATAACTCGTAATGTGCTTGTTTAACTTTTAATATGTCCTGGTATTTTAATAAATATATTTCAAGGTCAATTGCAATAAGAAAATATGGTGAAGAAGTGTATCATGAATCACATCGCTTTGGAAATTAATCATAAGAAAATAAAACATTGTTAAAATAAGAAAGAAACAACATGGATTTCCCTCCACCAACGAGTGTTATATTGATTAAAATTGTTGCATATCATTTTGACTTTGTCAATTTGGCTAATTTGTGCATGTTTCACTTGCACTATGACTTTGTCAAACTTGTTGAATTTAGGAAATGAGCTTTGTAAAAGTGATCAAACACAAAAAATGCAAAAGGAAGTTGTTGTTGATATCCCAATAATGAAAGTTGATAATCACAGTAAAACTTTAGATGTTTCATCCTCAAGAAAAGAGGCAAGGAAGAATGATGAAACATAAGAAATGCAAGGGGAAGCTATTGTTGATATCCCTATGATGGCCACTAAAAATCACAATAAAATTGAGGTTTAATCCTTAATAAATTATGCAAGGTAGAGAAATAAAACACAAAAAATGCAAGGGGTATATGTTGTTGATATCCCAATTATGAAAGTTGGGATTCTCAATACATCGATGTTTCAGCCTCAAAAATTGAGATAAGGTAGATCAATGAAACCCAAGAATTTCAAGGGCCGGCTATTGTTGATATCCCAATGATGGAAGTTGGGAAGCATGATAAAACTAGAGTTGTTATAACAAGTAATAGAAAAGTGAAAAAGAAAAAAAGTCCAAAGTGGTGTGAAAGCATCATTCTATGTGAAATGGTGAAAGAATATTATGAGGTTTCAAAGAGTGTAGATTCAATGATAATGAAAGTCCTATAAATCATTGTGATTCACTACATAGAAGATTGTATTCCAATATTTTGGTAAATATGAATTGTTTCTTTGTTCCACTTCCAATCTGATATTTGGTTCATAGATGTTCAAGGTGTTGCCAAATTTTTGTATTTTATATATATATATATATATATAGAAAATAATAAAGAAAAACATAAATACACTAATTGTCATATTCTCAGTGTCTTCAAAACTATCTTATGCTAAATCCAACAAATCCTTATGAAATGCAAACCAAGGGATAAAAATGCATGACAATGCACACCAAGAATGTCAAATGTCGACCAAGGACTTCCTTGATATGAGATTAACCTAAGACTGTAAAGATTTAATATCTTAAACATATTATATCTAAACTTTCTCAATTCTCAAGTAACTAGGCGTGGGCCTCATTTCAAATGATATTAATTTTGAGCAATCATTTTCCTATATGATATCCATGTTTCAAAATGGTTATAATTATTTTTAAAATAGAATCTTGTGTAGTGTATTATAAATTCAATTATTTATATGCATTATTATTATTTAAGTAATTTAATATAAAGATTGATAAAAAAAAATATTTTATTCGTTGTAAAATTTAATAATTGAATATGTTGTTTGTAAATTAATTGTCAATCTCAAAAGCACATTCAAGTAATTTAATATAAAAATTAATAAAAAATAATAATTTTATTCATTGTAAAATTTAATAAGTGAACATATTAATTGTCAATCTCAAAGGCACATTCATAGAAGAAGAAACACTTAGAATGAGGAAAAATATACATAACACATTAACCAAAAAAACACAATTAATGCATTAACTATTGAAAAAATGTATTATAATACAACTTTAAATTGTTTGTTAAGTAAGGGAAAAATATACATAATACGTTAACTAAACAAATATAATTAATGCATTAATTATAGAAAAAATGTATTATAATACAACTTTAATTTTTTTTGCATAGATAAGTAAGGGTTCTTGGGATAAGTAAGGGTTCTTGGGAGGCTTTTGCATTGACTCCTCTTCAAAAGACTAAAATTGAGTGGAGACTCTTTTTCATTTACTTGTAGCTTATTATGAATCCTTACTTGTAGCTTATGGGAATTGTATCAAGTTTATGATTTTACAATAGATTTTACATATTCAAGTGGGAAAAGGAAGATCATGCATTGCCTAGCAATCTACATACTAAATCTATATTTTTCTTATGCTTCAACTTGTATTCTCGCATCTTAATACATTAATGACTTCACAATAGATTTCCCATATTCAAGTGGGAAAGGGAAGATTATGCATGGCCTAGCAATCTACATACTAAATCTATATTTTTCTTATGCTTCAACTTGTATTCTCTCATCTTAATACATTAATGGCAGAAAAAATATATTATAATATTTTATCATCTTAATACATTAACTCTAGAAGTCCCCGAGGTGTAGGACAGTCGGTGATGGAGTGTGTTGTTAAGCCACTCCGTGTTGTTAAAGTCACCGGTTCAAAACCTGCAGGGATAAAAAAATCCAACCATGTTAAGGGTTGGTGTGGCTTAGGCTGGGGGCAATCTCCGGGTGATTTTGACAGCTTAGATGCCCCTGAATCACGGTTTCTCAAGCCACAGGTTAATCCCGCAGCTAGCAGGTCCGGACAAATTAACAAACAAACAAAAAAATACATTAACTCCAGAAAAAAAAATGTATTATAATATAACTTCAAAGTTTTTACATAGATAAGGCAAGAACAGGGTTTTTGGGAGGCTTATGCAATGAATCCTCTTCAAAAGAAGAAAATTGGGTGGAGACTATTTTTCCTTTCTCTGTATATTATGGTTTTTAGGGAATTGCATGAAGCTTATGATTTCAAAATAGATTTTATAGATCCAAATGGGAAAAGGAAGATTGTCCACAACCTAACTATGTAGACAATAAATCTATATATTTTTTATGCTTCAACTTGTATTACCTCACTTTGTCCTGCATCTCTTGATTCTTGAGTCTTAGTTTATGCTCTATATCATTCAATTTCAATTTCGTAGTCAAGTTATCTATTTCATTACTTGGCTCTTGTTCTCTCAATTATTTTTGTTGTTGAGGACATACACCTCCTATTGTTAAAACCAAGGACTTCTCTTATTGTAATCTTTGATGTGAATCAACAAATTTGTCTTTGAGGATTTTGATATCCATGTCATAGTCCAAATGATGTGGTTTATGGTTCTCTAAGAATTCTTTTGCTCAACTCTCTAATATTTCCATCTTTCTTATCTTACTTCTTTTATAATGCTAAAATTTCCAGTGCTTGAATAGAAATATCTTTTAGGGTTTGCATTGTTGCAATAGCATTTTGTGAGCCTTTCTCTCGAGCATGTAAGCACCTAGCCTTATCCCCTAGAATTTTAGAAGTTTTGTTTTCTATCTTCAAAATCTATTTGTGTTAAAATGATAATATCAAAATAGTTGTCTTTCAACACATTGGTTTGTAATGTATTTTTGCTCTCCAATTCCTTAACTCTATCACTCATTTCATTAACTTTCTTTTTTAACTATAATTAGGGAATTTGTATTAAATAAAGACTACAACAACACTCATGACAAAGAGTACATAAAAAAATGACATTTTTCAATTTGCATATCAAAAAAGAAGGGCTATCTAGCAAAATGTTAAAAGCTTGGATATTCATTAGATACGCCATGAGCCTTTAAAATTGTTCTTGCTCAATCTATGTTCCTTGGTTGTGCCCCTTGTTCTCTTATATGGACTCCAAAGGTTGCCATCGCGAATTGTTGCGTCCTTTGGGTGTGTCATGCCCCTTCGTGAACCACCCCGCCCCTTTGTGGATCCAGTGCACCCAAACAAACCTATGTGCCCATCAATCGTCTTGTATCTTGGACCAATGTGCCCCATCCTTGGGTGTGCGCCCCTTTCCTTTTGTGTTTCCTTGTGTTGATTGGTGTGACTCTCTATGGGTGTATCGATGGGGTCATCTAACCTCTCCAACGCGCCCATGTTTTCAAGGGCAAGCGGGTCCACTCCTTGGGCGTACGCCCAAGTCGCCTCGTCCTTTCCCAACACAACCCAAGTCTCCATCAACCTTCACAAGACAAGTAAGGTGTGTGCCCCCTTGGTGTCGTATGTCACCATCGTGCATCCAAGGTGCTCTTGCTCACACCCACATGTCTTCATTCATGCAATCAATCGCATGCCCCTTGTGTTCTCTTTCTCGACTCGTCCCCAAGTCTTCCCAAGGAGTGTGCACGCTCGATGGGTGTCACGGGAGACCTTACATCCTCCCCCACTCCAAACTTTTGTTATCCTCGACAACATCCGACGATCTCCATGGTGCCTTTGCCCTATCTCTGGATCTCATCACCATTCAACAACTGTTATCCCCACAATTGTTTTCAAAGGGTCCTCCCCTCAGGAAGATCCTCAAAGTGTTCCCAAGTGCTGGATGTTCTTAACCCATGATGGCTTCGATACTTAGACTTTGTCATATGTGTGCCATATACATTGGATCCTCTCAAGTTCTAAATCAGTTGGATGATCAATCCAACTGTCGTGTTCATCGCTAGAGAATGCAGGTCTCCACATCCAACAAACCCTTTTATGTCTGCCTCATCGTCATTCTTTCCAACTCTTCTTGGTCTTGTTGCATATTTCATTGTAGCCTCAACATGTTCACCTCACTTAGTCAAACTTCTTGATTCTGGATAAGTTCATGCCCCTTGTCATAGTCTGGCAAGTTGCCTCCATCACCCATTTGTTGTTTCACAACTTCTTTGCTTGAGTCTTTCCATGACACCTCCAATAGGAATCAACATTCATGTTGCTTGTTCCCGGCATCACGTCTCTGTCTTATTCATTTAGTAGGGAGAATGTACCCAATAACTGCCACCAAAGATATTGGCATACATCGTATCTAACTTGTGCTTCATGCGCAAGTATCGCAAGACCGATCGAACTTCCTTCGATGTGCATCCCAACTCCTCAGGTTGTTTTGTATTAAGATAGAAGTCATATATCCCCATGTCCTTCCTACAAAAGTCCATGATCGTTGCGAGGTGTTAGTCTTCCACTCCTACCTCTTCCATATACATCTCCAAATATGGTTGATTAAGTGCCTCCACGCACTATCTTGACTCAACTCCTGAAATTTCAGTGGTGGGTAAGTCTACTGCCCGATCCTCCACAACATCCATGACCTACAATTGATAACAATTCACTTGGTGATGCTCCCCCTGCTCCATGGAAAGTGAAGAGTCCAACTTTCTCCTACACCCACGTTCATGGTTCTGTGGGTTCCTCAATCGACCAACCTTCCCCATGCCTGTCTTCACTGAAGTCTTCATCATTGTCAAATATTGCTCTTCTTTCCCTAGGCTACTCAAAGATGTTGTGATGCAATTGGCTTCTTGTTGTTGTGTCATGTTGTGAGGCTTGTCTGTGCTTCCACCGACTCCTTCCACCACCCTAATCACAAAAATCTTAGGCATCCTTCCAAGCTTCCTCTTCGTCGTCAAGGGTTTGCTTGGTGTTCTGGCCTCGTCCAAGAATACTAAGTGACTTTTGTGGATGAGAGGAGCTACTTTAGCAATCCTGAGGAAGTCCAAACCCAAGGTCATCGCATGATATTCCAATGGAGCTACCAACAAATCCATGTTTCCAAACCACTCCCCCACTCTTAATGGTGCCAAATGAATAATCCATGTCATCGGAATCACAATCAATTTCATCACTATAAACGTTCTAGTGCAGTTTTCAAGTTTTTGGTGAAGTGATTTCATGGCTCGTTCACTCACAAAACTGTGGGTTGCACCAGTGTCAACTAAGGCTTCCATTTTCAACCCACTTACTATATTATTCACAAAGAAGAGTCCATCAACTACTTCACTTTGCAAAAACTGCCCTTGACCTCTTGTCTTGAACTCTTGCATGTATTCCACCAATGTTTCCATGACTTCGTTCATTTCTTCCGTCAGCTTCTACACTTGAACCATCTATGTCGAGGGTTCGGGATCTTTCATTGTTGGTGTGATTTGAGCCTCCTCTTTCTCAAAAAATAGATCCAACCTTCCTCGGATTGGACAATCCTTCACAAAATGATTGCGTGAACAGAAGTAACACTCAATCAACTTGTCTTTCTTCTCGAGTGGCATGGGTTGATCCTTTGTTGTTGCGCTACCTTCATGTTGGATGCTCTTCTCCTTGAGTGTTCCCAACGCAGTCAGCATCAAACTACCAATCCCCCTTGCCAATGCCTTCAATTTGTTGATCTTGGACTCTATTTGTGCATCGAATTCATCCATCCTCTTTAAAGCCTCTTGGAGTTTCTCGGATCATTGAGCTACATTATCTCTCTTTATCTTCCAAGCTTCATCACCTGCACTATTCATCTCAAGCTTAGATTGATGAGTACTTACGGTTATGTCAAAGCTTCACCTCCACTTGTCCCAATGGAATTCTCCCACTGCTCCAGCTCTTTGCGACATGATCCAAGTCACTTGGCCTTCCCAATAGTTCTAAGTAATTCCTCAACATTGTTCCAAGTCTGCAATCAATCCTACGGTCGTCTACACATCCAGTGCTTCGTTCACCCTCAAGAAATTCACCTCTGGCCTACATACATCCATAAGAAATCTACAACTTTGTGCGCAAACCACCTGCAATAGAACAATCCACCTTGTTGAAACGTTCACAAAGGTTTGTGCCTAAACTACCCCTACGATCAAATCTGCGACAAGTCCTGCGATGAGTTATGTGATCACCCACCCTGTCCAAGTGGTTCATTTCACCATGAAATCTGCTCTTGGTTGATCTAAGGTGTGCACCCAGATCAACCTTCCATCGCATTTTCAACCAAAACCTCTATCATAAGTCTAATGCAAAGTCTCTACGATGAATCAATTCACTCCATCGAACTGTTCACCAAGTCTACAAATGTTCCCACTGAATGTCTTTGCAACTAACTATGAAACCAATTGCAGTGCACCTCAACACCACTAATCTGATTGTGGTAGTGGTGAAGAGACAAATCAACTTTGATACCACCTATCGTCGAGATAATGGTGAAGAGATCACCAACCCTTCTTTAAAATCTACAACAAACAAGCTCTGATACCACCTGTCATGATCCCACATGATGTCTCTTCAGATCTTGCGATCGTTCACCTCCTAAGGTTGTGTGGAACCACGACAGTTTTTACTTGGTTGCTTGGAAACACCAAGAGTACTTCGTCCGAACTACACCTCTTCATCTAGAGCATACCCATACTTTGTTCTAGGCTACGGGAGATTCACGCTACAACTCTATGCAACTCACTTGTATACTTAAACAATCCTGTTAACAACTTAACACTTGATCATTTAATCATACATCCAAGAACATGCAAAACAAACAAGAGACACACACAGAAATAGCGTGGGCAGCACAAGGTTTGATACCACCTGTTAAGAACCAAATATCAATATAGCATAGAAAATCTTCAAAAAAAGTACTCAACGCCTTGAAAAAGAGAGAATTTCAGATAATAAGCCTCTTTGAGGGGGCAACCTCCTTTTACCCCACTTAAATGTTCAAGTACAAGATGATTCAAAATGAAAATGTCTCCTTGGTATATATAGGAGA